>CM076069.1:31880730-31895730 GCA_038088235.1 Zacco platypus
AACTGCAAAAAATATAATATATATATATACAGGTGCATCTCAATAAATTAGAATGTCATGGAAAAGTTCATTTATTTCAGTAATTCAACTCGAATAAATTCAGTGCACTCAGACTGAAGTAGTTTAAGTCTTTGGTTCTTTTAATTGTGATGATTTTAGCTCACATTTAACAAAAAACCCACCAATTCACTATCTCAACAACTTAGAATACTTCATAAGACCAGTAATTTTTTTTTTTTGTGAATTGTTGGCCTTCTGGAAAGTATGTTCATTTACTGTATATGTACTCAGTACTTTGTAGGAGCTCCTTTTGCTTTAATCACTGCCTCAGTTCGGTGTGGCGTGGAGGTGATCAGTTTGTGGCACGGCTGATTTCCTCTTGACAATACAGACAAAATAGATTCTCTATGGGCTTCAGGTCTGGTGAGTTTGCTGGCCAGTCAAGCACACCAACACCATGATCATTTAACCAACTTTTGAAAATGAAATCATCTTCCAAAAGCTGGTCAGCAGAAGGACGCATGAAGTGCTCCAAAATTTCTTGGTAAACAGGTGCAGTGACTTTGGCACTCAAAATACACAATGGACCAACACCAGCAGATGACTTTGGACCCCAAATCATCACAGACTGTGGAAACTTAACACTGGACTTCAAGCAACCTGGGCTATGAGCTTCTCCAGCCTTCCTCCAGAAACCTTGGTTTCCAAATGAATTACAAAACTTGCTCTCATCTGAAAAGAGGACCACTGGTCAACAGTCCAGTTCTTCTTCTCCTTAGCCCAGGTAAGACGCCTCTGACGTTGTCTGTGGTTCAGGAGTGGCTTAACAAGAGGAATACGACAACTGTAGCCAAATTCCTTGACACGTCTGTGTGTGGTAGCTCTTGATGTCTTGACCCCAGTCTCAGTCCATTCCTTGTGAAGTTCACCTAAATTCTTGAATGGATTTTGCTTGACAATCCTCATAAGGCTGCGGTTCTCTCGGTTGGTTGTGTATCTTTTTCTTCCACACTTTTTCCGTCCACTCAACTTTCTGTTGCTTGGATACAGGATTCTGTGACCAGCCAGCTTCTTTGGCAATGAATGTTTGTGGCTTTCCCTCCTTGTGAAGGGTGTCAATGATTGTCTTCTGGACAACTGTCAGATCAGCAGTCTTCTCCATGATTGTGTAGCCTTCGTGAGAACATGACGACAACTGTAGCCAAACTGTAGCCAATAACATGACGAATACGACAACTGTAGCCAAATTCCTTGACACGTCTGTGTGTGGTAGCTCTTGATGTCTTGACCCCAGTCTCAGTCCATTCCTTGTGAAGTTCACCTAAATTCTTGAATGGATTTTGCTTGACAATCCTCATAAGGCTGCGGTTCTCTCGGTTGGTTGTGTATCTTTTTCTTTCACACTTTTTCCGTCCACTCAACTTTCTGTTAACATGCTTGGATACAGCACTCTGTGACCGGGTCTTTGCGAAGTGTCAATTTCTTACACACACCGCTTGATACTTCTATAAAATAATCATTTATAAAGTTCATAAAGGTTGAGTCGAATTAGGCCGTTAATCTCGAGTCTGAGGTGCAAAAACATTCTTCTACATGAGTGGTTAAAATAGCCAAGAGCGCCATCTGCTGTTAAAAACGAAGTTATGAATCGATTTGCAATGCATTTGGAAAATATCACAAATGATCCATGAATCACAATGCATCCCAGCCCAAAAAAGTTCTTACCCAGCAAGGTTTTTCGTTGATTGTAGGTTTGTATTTCATGATAATATCCCGTCGTCGAGCTCTATAGTTCCAGAAGAGGAATGCATATGTTCATTGTGTTGTTCGGCGCTCTCTTTGTGACTTTTTAGTGGAAGATCAATGAAGCTATTCATGCAGATTATCTTCTGACTGAATGAGCGCACAATATTTATTATTACACTCAAATGAAGTCTATAGTTTAATGCACCAAAAGCCAAAGCACATTTGTTTTTAGCTGAGCTGTCATATTTTTCTCTTAAAAACATTAACCTCTTGTTGCGAGCGCTGCGAACGCTCATCCAAAACAAGAGATAAGACTCGTTGTAAATAATCGCATTTCTCCGGCAGGAAAGCCAGACCTAAGGCTATTGTTTTGGCAACCGCTGACCTGTCATAATTCTCAGGCTTTGACGGGATTAGCCGAGCTGCGATAAGATCGCCCATGCCATCGCTGTTTCAAACAATAACTTATATTATCTGTCCCGCAGCGCTGGCATCTTCCCTCCAGGCCTGAACGAGTCAGATGGCAGAGATTAGCTCTCATTGGTGACCTGTGGAACAAAGACTTGCGCTCGTAGTTCACGACATCTGACGGGTTCAGAAGATTTGAGAGATGACGTACGTGAGTGTTTCTTCTGACGATCAGCTCATGCATAGAAATAATAATGTTGTTCCTTCCTGCTTCGGCTGTGCATCTGCTGCGGATCAACGTTTCAAACCGTTTTAAACGCATACTATGAAAGGGAAATTATGTGTCATCAGCAGTGGATTATGTCTGCAAGTTTTGCTCTTAATCATATTATTTTGTTCAAAAATTGAAAATTTGATTTTAAATCATCAGTTTTCTATGTGAATATATAGTACAATGTAATTTATTCCTGAATTTTCAGCATCATTACTCCATTCTTCAGAGTCACATGATCCATCAGAAATCATTCTGATATGATGATTTGATGCTCAACAAACATTTGTGATTATTATCAGTGTTGAAAACAGTTGTGGAAACTTATTTTTCCGGATTCTTTGATGAATATAAAGTTTAAAAGAACAGCATTTATTTGAAATGGAATCTTTTGTAACATTATAAATGTCTTTACTGTCACTTTTGAGCAATTTAATGAGTGCTTGAGGAGGACTTTAAAAAATCTTACTGTTGCATTTACACCTTAATAAGGTTTATCAATTATTATTAAAATGTATTAATTATAATATTATTATTACCAAGAAAAAGATGCATTTACACCATAATAAGGCTTATTAATTATTATTACCATGAAAAATGTTTTTACACCTTAATAAAGCTTATTAATTATTATTATAATGTTTTAATTATAATATTAATTATTTTTTTTTACCATGAAAAAGATGTATTTACACTTTATTAAGGTTTGTTAAGTATGATTAAAATGTATTAATTATAATATTATTTATTATTACCATGAAAAAGATGCATTTACACCATAATAAGGATGATTAATTATTATTAACATTTATGAATTATAATATTAATTATTATTACCATGAAAAATGTTTTTACACCTTAATAAAGCTTATTAATTATTATTATAATGTTTTAATTATATATTAATTATTTTTTTACCATGAAAAAGATGTATTTACACTTTATTAAGGTTTGTTAAGTATGATTAAAATTTATGAATTATAATATTAATTATTATTACCATAAAAAAGATGCATTTACACCTTAATTACACCTTAATTATAATATTATCAATATATAGCAGATGCTTTTATCCAAAACAACTTCCAAATGAAGACGAATCACAAGCAATTGACCCTTCGCAAAGCCCCGCCCCCTTTAGTTACTGTTGCTATGTCCGCTCTCACGCCACACATCATGTTCTCACGCAGTGAAAAATACATCGAGGAGCAAAGAGGACACTGACAACGACTGAAACAGTTTCATAATGTTTTAAAGAAGTTGAATCAATAAATAGCGTCTAGTGTGTGTTTAATGTGTGGTGACAGATCGCTGTAGCTCCTCGTGAAGCGATCATCTCTTCATACTAGTTCATTTATAGCATCAAATAAACATGAATGAACATCAGAAGGAATGTTGTTTCAAGACGTGATTCAAGTTCACCAACGTTAATCTACTAACTCCCCTGACCGCTTTGATGGACAAAATTCAGGGGTCTGATTGGTCAGATCACCTGTCAATCAAACTGTTTGTGAAGGGTCGATTGGTGATTAAAGCCAGGAATATTCATGTGCTGATTGTCAAAGTTAAGACCATCATATTTAAGCCTAAATCACAATAATTTATTTAGAGAGAGAGTTTCTGCTCTCACTCGGATTATAAACCTGCCAAAAGATTTCATTCAAATGAATCTCTCAATGTGAATCAATCTCTCGTGTGTTCAGGCTGTTTTCTGTCCTGCAGGGTTTGTTTTGGTGAAACAGAAAAACCAACAATCTACAGAAGCTGTGGCGGTGGAACAGAGCGTCAGTGTTCTCCGAGCCTCCGGAACAAAGGCGTGTGACGCCGGGGTGAAATCAGCATGAATGCGGTTGGCCGGTGTCCAGAGGTTTGGGTTAATCATTATCGTCCTCCCAACACTAAACGTCTCTCATGTGTGACTGACACGGTCACACAACCTCTGCCGACTCTCTCTTCACGGGACGGCTCTCGCGTTAGCCGTTTATTTTGTGTTTCTTTCTTTGGATGAGGCTGATTACTCCAGCGCAGATCACAAACAGCAGTGGAGAAACCTGATCCGGTTCGACGCCACATGGGACAAATTTATTTGTTTGTCCAGCAGTTCTCTCGCCCGAGGGATCGTGTAAATCGAGACGAGGCCGAGATGGATGTGCGTATTTGTTAATAATTCCTCAAGGATTGATGCCAAATCAGTCATTTGAACTGTTAAATAGTCTGTGTGTGTGATGAAAACAAGATAATGTTGAGTCGATCGTCACAGCAGAAGAAATCCAGCTCAGTTTTAGTGTAAAAACACATTATCCTTGAAGAAACGAGACATAAATCTCTGCAGACTCTGATGATTCTCCTGAAATGAAGAGTTTAATTTGATTACACATGAACATTGAAAATATATTTTATTTTTCAGGATTCTTTGATGAATATAAAGTTCTAAAAGAACAGCGTTTATTTGAAATAGAATCTTTTGTAACATTATAAACGTCTTTACTGTCACTTTTGATCAATTTAATCCATCCTTGATTAATAAAAATATTATTTTCTTACTTTAAAAAAATCTTACTGATTCGTTTACACCTTAATAAGGTTTATTTATTATTATTAAAATGTTTTAATTATAATATTAATTATTATTACTGTGAAAAAGAAGCATTTCCACCTTATTGAGGTTTATTTATTATTATTATTATTATTATTAATAATAAAATGTTTTAATTATAATATAAATTATTATTACTATGAAAAAAGCTGCATTTACACCTTAATAAGATGTATTAATTATTATTAAAATGTATTAATTATAAAATTTATTACCATGAAAAATATACATTTACACCTTAATAAGGTTTATTTATTATTATTAAAATATTTAATTATAATATTAATTATTATTACTGTGAAAAAGAAGCATTTCCACCTTATTGAGGTTTATTTATTATTATTATTATTATTATTATTATTATTATTATTAATAAAATGTTTTAATTATAACATAAATTATTATTACTATGAAAAAAGCTGCATTTACACCTTAATAAGATGTATTAATTATTATTAAAATGTATTAATTATAAAATTTATTACCATGAAAAATATACATTTATACATTAAGGTTTATTAATTATCATCAATGTATTAATTATAATATCAATATCAAAAAGATGCATTTATACACCTTAATTATAATATTATTAGCAATATTTTAACAGATGATTTTATCCAAAACGACTTGCAAATGAAGATGAAGCACAAGCAATTGGTCAATAAAGCCTGAAATATTCATAGTTACCATGAAACTTCCGAGGAGAAATGAAGAGTTTATAAACAGTATATGAAGATAAATTGATCTTAATGTGATAGTGTTTCATTTTAAGATCTCCTGAGGTTTGATTAGACAAATTTGAGCAAACTTTGAGACATTATTGAGATCTGAAACTTTTTTACACTTCATTTACCTGTTGATCAACGCTCAGATGATTCTGAAACTCATCTGAGAATATCAGAATCCAGCTGTTTTTTCCCAGGTGTGTAAAAAAAAAAATCAGAATTGAAGCATATAATGTAAATGTGGATTTCTTCTGAAACGCTTGTGACAACATCTGAGAAGCAGGTCGATTCGAGTCTCCATTGGATCTCAGAGAATGCCGTCACTCGTGTGAGAGATTCATGAGCAGTGTTTTCTCTCAGAAAACGAGAGTTTAGTGTCAGTGATTGTGGTCTCTGTGTTTGAGCAAGAAGTCATTTCTCAAGGGTTTTGGACTCCGAGGATCGTCTCAGGTTCTCGCGGCGCGTTGGGCCGTGACCTCAGGCTGAACCGCCTGCAGCCCGGGGTTTTACGATCTACACATCATGTCGTTCACCCCAAACCAAACTGTTGGCAGGGTGGCGTCAAGTGGTTAACAGTACAGGACAAACTGCACAGATCCGCCCGTGACCTCTTGAACCCTGAGAAACACTTTGCTTTCTCTCCGTCTTCAGCGTGTCTGAACATCCTGGGTTTGTGTCAACCTGTATGAGATTATGAGCGGCTAATTTTCAATCTTCATGAAGCCTTGAAGTAAAGTAAACAGAAACGGGGGGAAAAAATAATTATATATATATATATATATATATATATATATCTGAAATAAATAAGTTCATATATATCATATATATATATTAGGGCTGTCAAACGATTAAAAATGTGGTGATTAATTTATCAAATTAATTGCACATCAAATCTGGCTGAGAAAAGATCCCCAAAAAGTCATTGTTGCGTAAAACATCAAATAAACATTACAAAAAGCAGCATATTTTATTTGATTCAAAATAGAATTTATTACACAAACTTTTGATTACTGAATTATTTTTTTACTAATATACAAATATGATGTTTTTAAATTAAATTACTCTAAATAAGAAACTAAAACTGCCAGTTGGTGGCGGTAAATGTCTAATTCATTCCATTCGTTCAATGGAGTGAATGACACAATATTAACTTCTTAAAATTTAGAGTTCTCTGATCTACATATATGCATTTTAAGACATTTGAAGGCCAAAAATTGGACTATAATAAAAGTAAAAAGAGTCAATTGATATTTATATGTTTTATGAATCATTTTCATGAATCAAGGCTACCATGAAGCTAGTTTATTTAAATTGATTCATAATATGTGCATTTATTAATAATCATATGCCTAATATATGATGAAAACGGCTTTATTATTGTTTCTTGATTGACAGTTAGGTTATACTACTAATTATTACACAAATTAAGTCTATAATATAAGTATAAGTAAAATAAGTATATATATATATATATATATATAACTACTAGGCCTATTCAAAACAGCGAAATCGGACTGAAGTTTAGTTTGCATCCCTGATTATTTTTGTCGGTCGTTTGACATTTCAAGCATAAAACAAGAATGGGTAGTTTAGCTACTTACATCTTATCTTGCACTTTATGACCGCTAACTACTTTATAGGCAATTATTTAACAACCTTCATCAACTGTATCAAAAATCAGATTCCCTACATAGGTCTGGGGGCGGGGCAAGTGCGTTAAATACGTTAAAAATGTTAATGCATTATTTTTTTCCATAATTAATTAATCTAATTAACGCGTTACATCAACAGCCCTAATATATATATATATATATATATATATATATATATATATCAAAAATAAATATGTTTATATATAAGTTTGTATGTGCATATGTATATATATATATATATATATATATATATATATACCAGTTCTTTATTTACCATTGCATTGCAAACAAGCAGAAACGTTGCAAACTCTGTGTGCCACTTAGAGGTGGGCGGAGTTATGAGGTTTGACTGACAGTTTGAGGACCCAATGGATTTACATGGTACTCTGTTTAATACTTTTCATTGGTTAAATATTTGAAAAACCCACCGAGAGAGGTAAAGGGTGACCAATCGTAATGATTTATGAAAAACATAAAAATGACGAAATATGGAGATGCAATATTTCTGTCCGAAAGTGATATATATATATATATATATAAACATATATCATGTTTTAAACTTAAACAAATGCGAAACACTAACATTCTCACAGTGATTTTGCTGTAAGAAAGTTTGGTTTATTCTGTCAGTAGATTCGGCCTGTTTCATTGCTGAAACACGAAGGTACAACAGCGAGTCTAAAACCCCAGAATTAAGGCCAGATAGACTCCCTGAACCCACAGATATAAAAGGAGCAATAATAGCTTGGAATAAATGAAAACAGAAAAAAATCAGTCCACGGTTCAGAGGTGGCAGCTGTGTGTCTCTCTCGGCACGAATCTTTTCGAGTCGAGCCTGAAACGCATTCAAGAGCCAGAGAGAGAAAACGCTAGAAAAACAATCAAAGGCTGAACGGTGGAAGCCTGAGTTCGGCCGACAGCCAAGAGAAATATCTCCACCGCGGAGAGACAGAGAGAGAGAGAGAGAGACAGTCGGTGCTGTTTGCAAGGTCAGCCATCACTAGTACTAGTGCTCGTAGTGTTTAGTGTTTGAACAAACCCCTGACACCAAAGTACACGCAACATACGAAGTGTGGTCAAGTGCACAATCACATGTGAGCCTGACATGCATTGATGAGCCACTGCGATGGTAACGCAGGACTCAAGGGGGCGCTAGAGTTTCCTTCTAACGTCTGTGAGCTGGATAAGTTTCAGGTAATATTGATAACACATGCTTTATACAGTATACTGTGTGCTCCGATTACCTATCAAACTCATATGTATCCTATTGAAACTTCATATGAAATGTATCACATAAATATTCATAAATATCACAAAATATTCAGTTTATATGTTAATTTGAACTCTCCCGCCATCTATCTTTAAAATGAATCGTGAGGATTCTACGCCTTGGCTACTGTACCATGCAGAGAGTTTGGGGCGTGGCTACTGTAGCATTCTGAGAGTTTGGGGCGTGGCTACTGTACCATGCAGAGAGTTTGGGGCGTGGCTACTGTACCATGCAGAGAGTTTGGGGCGTGGCTACTGTACCATGCTGAGAGTTTGGGGCGTGGCTACTGTAGCATGCTGAGAGTTTGGGGCGTGGCTACTGTAGCATGCTGAGAGTTTGGGGCGTGGCTACTGCAGCATGTGGAGAGTTTGGGGCGTGGCTACTGCAGCAGGCTGAGAGTTTGGGGCGTGGCTACTGCAGCAGGCTGAGAGTTTGGGGCGTGGCTACTGCAGCATTCTAAGAGTTTGGGGCGTGGCTACTGCAGCAGGCTGAGAGTTTGGGGCGTGGCTACTGCAGCATGCGGAGAGTTTGGGGCGTGGCTACTGCAGCATTCTAAGAGTTTGGGGCGTGGCTACTGCAGCATGCTGAGAGTTTGGGGCATGGCTACTGCAGCATGCGGAGAGTTTGGGGTGTGGCTACTGCAGCATGCGGAGAGTTTGGGGCGTGGCTACTGCAGCATGCAGAGAGTTTGGGGCGTGGCTACTGCAGCATACGGAGAGTTTGGGGCGTGGCTACTGCAGCATACGGAGAGTTTGGGGTGTGGCTACTGCAGCATGCAGAGAGTTTGGGGCGTGGCTACTGCAGCATACGGAGAGTTTGGGGCGTGGCTACTGCAGCATACGGAGAGTTTGGGGCGTGGCTACTGCAGCATGTGGAGAGTTTGGGGCGTGGCTACTGCAGCATGCGGAGAGTTTGGGGTGTGGCTACTGCAGCATGCGGAGAGTTTGGGGTGTGGCTACTGCAGCATGTGGAGAGTTTGGGGCGTGGCTACTGCAGCATGCGGAGAGTTTGGGGTGTGGCTACTGCAGCATGCGGAGAGTTTGGGGCATGGCTACTGCAGCATGCGGAGAGTTTGGGGCGTGGCTACTGCAGCATACGGAGAGTTTGGGGCGTGGCTACTGCAGCATGTGGAGAGTTTGGGGCGTGGCTACTGCATCAAACTCACATTTATCCTATTGAAACTTCATATGAAATGTATGATATAAATATCACAAAATATTCAGTTTATATGTTAACTCGAACTCTCCCGCCATCTATCTTTAAAATGAATCGTGAGGATTCTACGCCTTGGGTCACATGACCATAAATATTACTTCTTTGAAGTGACCATGTTCACTCACGGACATGTTTAACGAAGGTACATGAAAATTGCATCTTTTAGCCTCCTTGTTAGAGTGTCTGCCTCCCATGGCAGAGACCCGGGTTCGAGGCCCACTTAGACTGGGGTGTGTAGGACTTGGGTAGAGGGGTTACACGTGCATGTTCTTGAAGGGATAGAGGTGTTCAGTTTCATTTAAAATGCCCTACAAATGGCGTCCCCTTCCCGAAGTGCCATTCAAGTTTGGAATTCGCCCAAAGTTAAATTGGAATGACAGGAGGAAGAGGGATTCATTGAACAAATGATGCATTCTGGGAAATTAAGTGTATATATTCTGCTTCATCACATTCAAATTCGAAATTCTGTGTCCTGTTTGCTATTTAAATCAGATACAAGAAGTAAGTTTAAAAGGCATATCCTGTTTTTCAAATGCATTCTAAAAATAAGACGAGCAGGGCATTATTGTAGTTTTGATGAAACCCGCCACGGGTCACATTCGTCTCGTAGCACAGATGAAATGTGCTGAGTTTGATCTCTTCAGCTGCTGCAGTATGTGAGCGTCGTGAGGCATGTGAGATGTTTAGGGAGTCATGAATGTCAGAGATGAACATGAGCAGATGGATGGAGAATATAAATACACACACACACACACACACACACACACACTCGTTTGTAGGTCTTCAGCAGAATTAGGAAGTTGATGTACAATAACACCTGCCACATGTGCTGTTCTGTCTAAAGAGAAATGCTTAATAGATGGATTGTTCTGGCTCTGAAATCTGATTGGATGAGACATTTGAAGCCAACAACTGAATTCACTAGCTTCAAGTTAAATATCGGTGTCTCAGGTGTAGTGTTGCTGTGGAGACAATGTTTGTTTATTGAGCACAACAGTACGTTTTCAGCAGCCTTGCTTTCAGAAGTATTTGGCGTATAAATACAATTGGCGTATAACAGTTTGGGGCGTGGCTACTGTACCATGCAGAGAGTTTGGGGCGTGGCTACTGCGGCATGTGGAGAGTTTGGGGCGTGGCTACTGCAGCAGGCAGAAAGTTTGGGGCGTGGCTACTGCAGCATGCTGCGAGTTTGGGGCGTGGCTACTGCAGCATGCTGAGAGTTTGGGGTGTGGCTACTGCAGCATGTGGAGAGTTTGGGGCGTGGCTACTGCAGCATGTTGAGAGTTTGGGGCGTGGCTACTGCAGCATGCAGAGAGTTTGGGGCGTGGCTACTGCAGCATGTGGAGAGTTTGGGGCGTGGCTACTGCAGCATGCTGAGAGTTTGGGGTGTGGCTACTGCAGCATGTGGAGAGTTTGGGGCGTGGCTACTGCAGCATGTTGAGAGTTTGGGGTGTGGCTACTGCAGCATGCAGAGAGTTTGGGGCGTGGCTACTGCGGCATGTGGAGAGTTTGGGGTGTGGCTACTGCAGCATGCAGAGAGTTTGGGGTGTGGCTACTGCAGCATGCGGAGAGTTTGGGGCGTGGCTACTGCAGCATGCGGAGAGTTTGGGGAGTGGCTACTGCAGCATTCTAAGAGTTTGGGGCGTGGCTACTGCAGCATGCGGAGAGTTTGGGGAGTGGCTACTGCAGCATGCTGAGAGTTTGGGGCGTGGCTACTGCAGCATGCGTAGACTTTGGGGCGTGGCTATTGTTGCAGGTGCTGTCGATGCATTAGATGGATTTATTATAAGCCAGATGCTCTAAACAGAGTGTTATTAGTCTACTCAGTTGCTCATTCATGACACATAGCAAAACAGCTAAAATATTCCTTTTATGTTGGACCTTTTATTAAAAATAATGCACTTTTACCTGTTAAGACATGCCTTTACAAGCACCTGAAAAACTGTGATTGTGATGTCACTCACTATTCTACACCATTTTGTAGTATAAATAGCGTGTGTTCACACTGAACATTCCAAACAAGAAAAACTACTGTACTGTAAACAACTGGACATAATTAACAGAAAATGAAGTGTGACACATGGGACACTTCATGCACTTAACTGTCTGCAGCTTTCTTTATGCGGCCAAAGAGGAGGGGCTGTGACTCCAATGACACAATAACCTTATATAGAGTAGTGTGTCATTTGGGACACAACTTGTGTGTTTTCTTAGTGTTCTAATAAAAGCTGGAGTGTATTATTCACTGGATCTCGGGCAGCTGTGAGCGTCTATTGTCCTGCCGTCTCACTGACAGATCCACTCAACAGCTCACAGACAGATGAGACGCTCTCTGACCCCACAGCGCTTTCCTACAGCCCAGGTGCTGCTGGAAACTCCTACACTCGTGTACTGAACATCAGCCGTACACACAGTAAACGCCACTAATATCATGTTCTTCCCTTGAATATCTCCTCCCGCTCATCTGATATCAGAGGTGTGAGACTCACTTTAATCTGTCATTAATGCTGATACTGATCTGTGATCAGTGAGTCTGAGGTTCAGTCTGTCGCCTCTCGTGCAGATGCTGCTAAAGAGATAACACGCTCTTCAACAGGCGTATGGGCATTTACATCCGTTTCTCACAAGGTGAAAGATGCATATTTATTTCTGCCCATTAATAGCGCTGGAACATTATTAAAGCTGTAGTTACATAGTGTTGATTTAGTATCGTAGTTTTTTAGTTATTTAGTGTTATAGTTTTTTATACACATTTACAGTAATGCTTCATAATATCTCACATAAGTCTCTCAGAATGTGTCTGAAGTTTCAGCTCAGATCATTTATTATCGTTTGTCAAATTCGCCTCTATTTGGGTTTGAGCAAAAACACGCCGTTTTTGTGCATGTCCCTTTAAATGCAAATGAGCTGCTGCTCCAGAAGAGGGCGGAGCTTTAACAGCTCAACAACAACAAAGCTGGAGAATCTCACGCAGACAAAATGAGGAAAGTTTTCAAACCGATGGAGAGACTCAGGAAGAAGTTCCAACTTTTAGAAGTTTCTGAACGGTTAGTGGATAAATTGATGTAGTTGCTGTGGAGTTGATCAACTCATCACTAGCATGTGTCGTCATGTTCATCTTTTTTCCTTGAATCCACCCTCGTTTGTGAAGCAGCTTACCTACTTTACTTAAAAATACTTAAATTTTCTTCATCCGCAACTTTGCCTCGCTTGCAAAAACAAAATAGCGGCGCCATGGGTGGAAAATGTGCAGGTTAAGGGGTGGTAATATAATAATAATAATAAGATTCCCTTCCTACGCCACAATTGGAGCAAAATCTGATTGGCTTGTGTTTTCATTGTTTGCAGAGAAACTGCGCCGACGAGAGTGTCGAAGAAGGATTCGTGGACGCTCTGACGCAGATCGAATGCTCGTAAACTTTATTTCGCAAAGCAAACAAGCATGTTGACTGGTATTTGTGCAGCCTGACCACATGTAATGTATAAGTTGTGAAAGGAAATTGATCGATGGAAAGAACTTAACGATTATAGCTACGTTTGCTAACCAAATAAACCAATTAAAAGCCATTTGTGTTTTTCTTATTTATGTTCCTGTATGCAAACATTTCATATATTATTAGGAAACCCGCAACAGCAATTATCAACATCTCCTCCATTTTGCTTGGGATCTAATGTTTGTCTTACATCACTGCGTTGTCTGGAATCCTCTCAAGTTCTACAGTTCGATTGGTTGCCGCCGAACCGCGTCATAGCTCATTACCATAAAGTTGCTCTGATTTCAACTTTCCTCGACGCCCACACCGCCCAAGACGCTCCGCTGCTCACCGAAGCTCACTGCTCAACCTTCAAATACTGGTCAGCAGATGTAGCACGCTTTCAGAAACCCTCCTCCCTCCCCAGCTCCACCTGTATAGAGCTGCTACAGATCTGAACGCACAGAAAGTCTCACCAAAACAAGTTACGGGGTTGTAATTTTTCACCTTTTCTGGGTTGGTAGATACACCGGGACCCGATTATAGCACTTAAACACAGAAAAAGTCAGATTTTCATTCTTTAATTTCTTGTGGATTCCCGCAAATTTTCAACTAATTCCTGTCATTCAAACAGCTGAGCAACACATTTTTAAAACGTACTCTAATAATCCCGATTTTATGTTCTCTGAACATTCAAAATGTTTTGTTGGTTATGTGAACCTTAAGGAAACATTAAGTGTCATTCTTCAAACATTACGGGAACGTTACTTTTAAATGTTCTCGGAACGTTCTGAAACAAGTAGTAACATTTAAAAATGTTCAGCTGAAATGTTTCAGAAAAATACATTCCATTAACGATGTATAAATGTTTATGTTCCAACATTATTAAAGACCAGATAACTGAGCAAATGTTCTATTAATGTTACTGGAGGAATGTTTGTTCATAAATCCCGCTCAAAAAAGAAGGTCACGGGTTCGATTCCCAGAGAAAGCATTATCTGATAACATACTGTCGCTTTAGATTAAAGCATCTGCCACATGTAAATGCATGAACTTCCATAGTAAGTGCATTACTTTACACATGATTTATGCTTTTGTACAAACTGAGGGACGAATCGAAGTGATTTTCTGTTCGCTTGTTTTGAGCCCCGAACATTCAGTCAAACATTATATAAACAACATTAATAATGTTTGTGTTTTTTTTAATTGGCAAAACTGTTACAGTGTTTCAGTTTCATACATACTCCAATCCGTGTAACGCGATAAAGAGAGTTGTAGATATGAGAGGTCACGACACGAGCAAGAGTTTCCAGTTAAATCTCTCCGTGCCTCTCGCTGGCTTTTCGCTCCACAGTTGTTGAGTGACAGGTTTGACCTGCCGTGACCTCAGAGGCGTGTAAGTGCTGATGTCAGCAGATTTAGTAAGCGCACACACCCAAACCCACCCACAGACCACTCTCTCGCTCTGGTTTAATCAAGAAACCATCAGTATCAACTTCACTGACAAACAACACGGCTCACCGCTCACCAGCTCGCTCGCGTCCACCTCACCAGGGGCAGACGAGACAATCCCAGAATGCACTGCAGACACTAAGCGAGAAGCAATATTATAAATAGACTTAGATTGTATTAGCACATTTA
>CM076069.1:31900730-31928230 GCA_038088235.1 Zacco platypus
CCAGTTTGACTTCTTCGAGACGATCGCTGGTGAAATATGAGGGGAAGAGAGAGATATTATGGATATGAGTCATTAATGACAACACAAATGACTGAACTGTTATGGCAAATCACAAACAACGTGTCAGTCGCTACATGCATCGTGATTTCACAAGAGATGACAAATTAATGAAGTGCTCAGATTTGCTCAAAAGTCAAAGATCTCAATATGAATTTTTCATCAGATGATTCGAGCTGCTTCATTTTACTGCACAAACTTACAGTTTCTTACTCTGTATTTCTGTCTTGATTTCCAGTACACATATCTAAATGACATTTTCTAGACAAATGTATTAAAATGAAGCGAGTTTATGCTTAAAAATAAAGCACAGATATCTGTGAATGAGGTCAGAAACAATAAACAGTTCGAAGGTAAAATGAGATTATTTTTCTCTCTCCATTGGCTGATTTTTGTTCTTTATTATTTGACAAAAACTCACTTGATTTTGATACTTTCCGAAAACAAGAGAAGTTTGAAAACAAGGTCATTAAATGTATGTTGATTTAAGAATGTTTAGATATTTGTGCTGGAAAACTAGACAGAAACTCTGAGGAAGATGAAAAGCACTTTTTGGAGTGATAATTGGGCCTGTTTTTATTTTTAGGAGTTAATATAATTACAATTCTGTATGTTTAATGTATTGTCAACACACACACACACACACACACACACTTGTATTTACTGGAAATGAAGCTCACATTCTGTTACAATAATAAACTCAGATGCTCATTAATGGGTTTCAGCACATGAAACCACATATTGAGTCAGCAAGTCAAACAGAGAATACACACACACACACACACACACACACTCTCACTCTCACACACTCACACACACTCACATGTTGTGTTTTCATGTTTTATGGGGACATTCCACAAACATAATGGTTTTTATACTGTCCAAACTGTACATTGTGTCCCCGTACATTAACTCTGCTCCTAATCCTGCCCATCACAGAAAACATTCTGCACAAACATCACTTAGTATGATTTATGAGCTGTTTTTCTCATGGGGACCAAAAATGTCAGGTTTAATGTTGTAAAATTAATCAATTAGCAAACTAAATCAATTTGTGTAGTAAAGCAGCTCTAGAAAGACAATAGTGTCATTATTCAGATCAATTGAGTTCGAGTGTAATAACTGTCAATCTTGCAGTTACATTGAACTCTAAACAGCATGATGAATCAATCTAGGTCATACTGTGACACTAATGTAAAAAACATGTTTGACAAGTACAACTAGACTTTAAGTGTCACTACCATGACCCTGAGGTTGTTTTTTTTTGGGGGGGGGGGGTGTTCCAGGGTGATTGTGATTGAAACATGTTGCTCTGGTGTTGCTAGGGTGTTCTTGGTGGTTTCTAGGGTTATTGTGATTGAAGCACATTGCTATGGCATTGCTAGGGCATTTTGGGTGTTTTCCATAGTGATTGTGATTGAAGCACGTCGCTATGGTGTTGCTACGGTGTTCTGGGTGTTTTCCATGGTGATTGTGATTGAAACATGTTGCTATGGTGTTGCTAGGGTGTTCTGAGTGGTTTTCAGGTTAATTGTGATTGAAGCACGTCGCTATGGTGTTGCTACGTGTTCTGGGTGTTTTCCATGGTGATTGTGATTGAAACATGTTGCTATGGTGTTGCTAGGGTGTTCTGGGTGGTTTCTAGGGTGATTGTGATTGAAGCACATTGCTATGGCATTGCTAGGGCATTTTGGGTGTTTTCCATAGTGATTGTGATTGAAGCACGTCGCTATGGTGTTGCTAGGGTGTTCTGGGTGTTTTCCATGGTGATTGTGATTGAAACATGTTGCTATGGTGTTGCTAGGGTGTTCTGAGTGGTTTTCAGGTTGATTGTGATGGAAGTCCGTCGCTATGGTGTTGCTACGGTGTTCTGGGTGTTTTCCATGGTGATTGTGATTGAAACATGTTGCTATGGTGTTGCTAGGGTGTTCTGAGTGGTTTTCAGGTTGATTGTGATGGAAGCCCGTCGCTATGGTGTTGCTACGGTGTTCTGGGTGTTTTCCAGGGTTATTGTGATTGAAACATGTTGCTATGGTGTTGCTAGGATGTTTTGAGTGGTTTTCAGGTTGATTGTGATGGAAGCCCGTCGCTATGGTGTTGCTACCGTGTTCTGGGTGTTTTCCAGGGTGATTGTGATGGAAGCCCGTCGCTATGGTGTTGCTAGGGTGTTCTGGGTGTTTTCCAGGGTTATTGTGATTGAAACATGTTACTATGGTGTTGCTAGGGTTGTTACTGCCGCTACTGAAGCAAAAAAAAAAATGTGTGAACACTTTAACACTTAGTGCTAGAGGTTTTATCACATCACTGTAAGAGTTTCATTTTCTGTAAAAAAGCTAATTAATCTCTTTATTAATCCTACAGTTAAAAGACAACAGTTGCGCATCTGTTTAGTTTTAATTATACAGATTTTTTTTCTGCATTATGTTTACTGAGTAACACACAGGATGGCCACTTCAGAGAAGTCACACGCCTTAAAGAGTTCGACTCCTTTACTGAGGTTTGACAAAGACTTCCTGTCTGCACAGGAAATCGTCTGAGGCTGACACACCTGTGAAACCACATCACCTCAGAGTGACACTCGGGGAAATTCCTCAGCAGTTCGTCGGCATATGAATTTATCAAGAAGCACCAATGCAAAACTTTAAATGAAAGCGTTACCTTCTGAAGGCAATCATAAAAAGCCTCTTGCTTTAGTCGCAGTAAAGCATTGAGTCAAACTGAGCTCTGATTGGTTGAGATCATTCCAGACTCCTGTGATTGGTTGACCTGCATGTGCCACCTTCTGCTGCAGGACTTCACTGTCTTCAAACACACAAACTGCCTGCGGCGGCTCTGTAGTGTGTGGCAGCAGATAAACACAGCAGGAGTGAGAGGAGACTAATCCACCCTCCCGTCACACACTCACACCTGTCAGCCAGATCAAAACTCCTCCATCAGGATGAGCACCTCTTTTTGCCAACAAATCCATGTGAGAATAAGAAAATAGAGTCTTGCTGCAACATTTGTATGTTATACCACTGGTTTGCAGCCTTTGTATGCATGGGCTATTGTTGTGGAGGCTGTGGGTTCAAGTCTCAATGTAGGCAGGAAATGTGTGTGGTTTTAAAGGTGACCTTTAACGCCCCTTTCATGTAATATCAGTCTCTGGTGTCTACAGTGAAGTTTCAGTTCAGATCATTTATTATCGCTTGTCAAATTCGCCTCTATTTGGGCGTGAGCAAAAACACACCGTCCCTTTAAATGCAAATGAGCTGCTGCTCCAGAAGAGGGCGGGGCTTTAACAGCTCAACAACAACAAAGCTGGAGAATCTCACGCAGACAAAATGAGGAAAGTGTTCAAACTGATGGAGAGACTCAGGAAGAAGTTTCTGAACGGTTAGTGGATAAATTGATGTAGTTGCTGTGGAGTTGATCTTTTTTCGTATAAATTCTAGGCTATTTTTCCAATTCAGAATGGTGAAAAAGTTAGAAGTTTGCAATCACTGGATCTTACTGTCGGTCCGTTAACATGAAGCACTCGTCTGTGGTGAACACAACACCCAGAGATTTCATTTGACAACATAAAATACATCCGCTCTGGTGATTTTTCCAGAGAAACATCATTCTGCCAAACAGATAATCTCATCTACTCACTCTTCAGGGAAACTTTCAGGGAAAGTGTTTGAAATAAAGGCGAAGGTGACGTTGTTGTGGTGAACTTCACTTATAGTTTCACTTCTGCCATTGTGTTCATTTGTGACGAAACGTGTGAGAATCGTAAACGTGTGTTTTCTACAATGATCCAAAAGCCAATGGAAAAATCCTCTATGGTTTCTTTCTCTCAAGAATTTATGTTAATAAGACCAATGATGTGGTAGTGGAATAATAATCATCTCATATCGAGATGATTTTCAGTGAATGTGCCTCATTGTGACTCACGTTCTCACAGTCAATTACATTGTCACACTTTCTGTTCACAAACGATGGTGATAACGATAAGATTCACATGATGAATGACTGCTGTATGTGAGAAAATGACACGTTTTCTCGAGGGGTGAAAAGTGAGAAGAGGAAGAGAGCGAATAAAAGCAGGACACGGAGAGGATGAAAGGCGATCGCTGCAGTTGCAACGTTACAGGTGAGCGTGCGGAGAAGAACACAATATGTGTTTCACCCGTCGCTCGGTTTGATGTGTTAATCTCGTGACGGGTCCGCGGAGAGATCTGCTCTCCAAACAAATTGCCCGTCCTCTTCACTGAAGCTCGGCTCGAGCCGTCTTTGGTATTTCTTGGCCCCCGGCCGGGTGAGATCTTCTTTATTCCGCTTCCCTCTGAAATGACAGATTCTTTCATCCGCCGCCGGAGGCTACATGGTGTTGAGCTTCACTCACGCTTCACAACAAGTCCATGTGCACAAACACGTACAGTATCCTCAAACGCAGAACCAGTGTTGAGAAATAACAGGACATGAAAAGCAATTCAGTGGCACTTAAAAGTAAGTAAAATTAAATACTTGACCTGTACCTTTTTTTCTTTTTTTCTTTTTTAAGAATGAAATGCAACATCCCAAAAAAGCATGAATATGAAACAATGTTTCTGTAACACTTTACAATCAGGTCTAATGATTAGGGCTCTGAGGGTGCGTTCACACTTGTCATGTTTGGTTCGATTAAAACGAACCCTGGTGCGATTGCTCAGTCAGTGCGGTTCGTTTGAACACATGTGAACGCTGCCATCCAAACCCTGGTGCGGACCAAACAAACGGACCGAAACCGCTAAAAAGATGGGTCTCGATCCGCTTCCAGACGAACTCTGGTGCGGACGGAGACCGCTAAAAAGATGGGTCTCGATCCGCTTCCAGACGAACTCTGGTGCGGTTCGATTGATATATGAACGCAACACGGACCAAAGACGTGTAAACGAACCAAAAACAGGACGTGATGTCACAAGATGTGACGCTACAAGTCAGCTGATGTGACGACGCGGAAAGATCGGTGTATCCAAAATGAGTCGAGGGCAAACGTGGAGCAACGAGGAGGTGAAGTTTCTGTTTCTGTGTTCAACGGAGGAAATCCTGCTGCTGTTTTGAATGTTTTGAACATTTTATGAGCTCTTCGTGAGTTCTCAGCTGGTCAAAATAAAGCATAAAATGATGGCGTTTAATCCAGAACACAGCGTTGTTTTGAATGTTCGGTAAGCGAGCTCCGTCGCGAAATATACATCATAAAAGCCGACCAATCAGGTCGTGACCGTATCCCTACGCCTTTGGTTCAGTAACGTAAGGTTCACTGTTAAAAATGCCAGTGTGAACGCTAAGAGGACCAGGACTATATGTTTTGTTTTTGTTTTTTGGTCCGAACCAAACGAACTACAAGTGTGAACACAGCCTAAGCGTGTGGCGCAGAAATCCTATTGAAATTGTTAAAATTCTCCCCTAAAAGTGATCAAAACGTAAGTCGTAGAGACTTGAAACTTTCCGGGCTGGTAGTATTCACACCATCCACAACGTCACCAAAGCTCGCCCCGATCGGCCTCACGGGGGCGCTGCAGCGGTATAACTCCTGAACCATAGGCGTACTTTTACGGATTAGTCCTAGTTTTTTGGCCCGATCGGAACCAAACCAGAGTCTCTGGAGTCTGATTGTCAATAATTATCAAAAGAAAGTTGAAATTTCAATTCACGGTCCCTAAGCGGCGGCATGATGTTCGAAGTGGGCGGAGCCACTTTTACTTGTGAACTCGTGAAAATATATTTTTGCTAAACTTGGCACACATATGTAAGAGCTCATTCTGTGGTCATGTGAAAAAGGATGTGGCGATTGGCCACTTGGTGGCGCTATAACAGAAAAAAAACATGAAAATGGCTGTAACAACTTCAACGTTAGTCCGATTGACTTGAAAATTGGCATGCAATATCTTTGTCTGAGGAGCCATGATTGTCTATGAGAACACTGATGTGTCTCAAAAAACATGTCCGCTAATGAAGTTTGAGCGGTTATCAGACAAGTTAATGGAGGCCGATCAGAACTAAACTCACTGGACCTGTTTGACTCACGGCCCTGGAGCCACCGGGGGGCGCCTCTACGTTTTTTCACGTGCGTAATGGGTCGATTTTTCGTGAATGTCCACAGCATTCGTACCACATGCTTGAACTCCTCATTCTGAGCAACTGTCCATTCGTTAATTATTGGAGATTATTTCAGAAAACAAAAAAGACAATCGTCAACAACTGTTAAAAAGCTTTAAAGCTATATATTCTAATTGTAAATTGCTTACATTTGCTGTAAATGGTCTTTTCCATCTATGATTGATATCGTTACAGGCTTGCTAATTAAAATCAGGGCTGGGTGGGTCACTTTTAAAATGTATTTCACTACAGATTACAAAATCCATGCTTTAAAAAGTCATTTGTAACGTATTTCGTTACATTACTCAAGTTTAGTAACTTAATCTAAATACTTTAGAATACTTTGGAACACTAATAAGTGTGAAACAAACACAAAAAAGGTAATTGCAAGTTTTTAATCTCACAATTCTGACTTTTTCCCTCAGAATTGCGTGATATAAAGTTGCAATTGAGAGTTATAAAGTCAGAATTATGAGATATAAACTCGCAATATTGAGAAAAGTCAGAATTATGAGATATAAACTCGCAATATTGAGAAAAGTCAGAATTATGAGATATAAACTCGCAATATTGAGAAAAGTCAGAATTATGAGATATAAACTCGCAATATTGAGAAAAGTCAGAATTATGAGATATAAACTCGCAATATTGAGAAAAGTCAGAATTATGAGATATAAACTCGCAATATTGAGAAAAGTCAGAATTATGAGATATAAACTCGCAATATTGAGAAAAGTCAGAATTATGAGATATAAACTCGCAATATTGAGAAAAGTCAGAATTATGAGATATAAACTCGCAATATTGAGAAAAGTCAGAATTATGAGATATAAACTCACAATATTGAGAAAAGTCAGAATTATGAGATATAAACTCGCAATATTGAGAAAAGTCAGAATTATGAGATATAAACTCACAATATTGAGAAAAGTCAGAATTATGAGATATAAACTCGCAATATTGAGAAAAGTCAGAATTATGAGATATAAACTCATACTAAATTCACAATTGCAAGAAAAAAAGTCAGTATTGCAAGTTTATATCTCACAATTCTGACTTTATAACTTGCAATTGTGAGTTTAAATCTCGCAATCCTGAGAAAAAGAAGTCAGAATTGTGAAACACAAACTCACAATTGTGAGGGAAAAAACAAATTGAGAAAAAGTTGCAGTGACGAGTGAATTATAAAATGACTCACAAAACATGAAAACAGTGGAAAACATGAATCTTAACTCTTTTTCAGACGGTCAGAGTCAGAGAATCACCAATCGCTGTTTAAATGACATTAAAACTCAAAGTAATCACTTTGGTAATCTAAAACACTTTTCAGATGTAACTGTAATCTGATTACCACCCATTTAAAATGTAACTGTAATGAAACACAGTATTTTAAATACGTCACTAAGTTACTGGTATTTCGTCACTCCTCAACCCTGATTAAAACATACTACCTTTTTACTTTAAGGCTGAAACGCTTGAACCCCGATAATTTCTGCGCACGCAGTTATATTTTATTGATTCATTTGCTAACATGAATTTACAATGAGCTTTTAAACATCAAAATATCTATTTTCTGTGAAGCTGCTTAGAAACGACATGTATTGTGAAAAAATGCACCAGTATTATATATCAGAGGTTCTGGTCTGTTATATCCATCATCGTCTGTTCAGGGAAATGAATGTTCTGTGTCCTGGATTAGCCTCGGTGGAGGAACCAGAGCTCAGGCTGTAATTATGAAGAGTTCTGGAAGATTTGACTCCTCACAGGCCTGTGGTCAGTTCATCATCATCCGCAGGCCCTGCGACGGACGCTGACAGACTCTGACCTGACGCTACAGAAAATACTGTACAACAGTTGGGCTTCGTTTGAGATTGAAGAGGTCATGTGATGCTATTTTTAATTTTTTGGGAGTCATAGAATAGTTTAACGTGCTTTAATGCTCATAAAACACACGATCTTTCACATTCTGTTCATTATTGCAGCACCTCTATTCCCAGTCTGTCTGAAACGCTTTGATTTCTTCAAAGCCCCGCCTTCTGAAAACCCCAGATTGCTCTGATTGGCCAGCTGACCCCCAGTGTCGGATGTAGCCTGAAAGCACTTTGATTTCTCTTTAAACACTGTAAAATTATTTTTCGAAGATTATTGGAGTGTTTTACAAGAAAATACTATTTCAGTCTTTTAGCTTCAGAATTTCATTAGTAACACTTTACAATAAGGTCTCATTTGTTAATGCATAAATGAGTAAATATATTTTACACCATTTATTAACCTTTTTTTAAAATGTTCATGTTTGCTCATTAACTAATGTTAACAGATAAAACTTACAAATACATTCGTAAATGCTGAGATTAACACTCTTTCTTATGTTAACTAATGAAAGCTTGTTTTAAAGTGTTTCCAATTTAATGCATCAGTTGTCGATTCTTTGTAACTATTTGTAAAAATTTACCAGTGGAAATTGTTTCTGCATCAATTTTTTTTTTAGTGAATATCAAGACAAGACTTTTCTCAATATTGTGAGTTTATATCTCATAATTCTGACTTTTCTCAATATTGTGAGTTTATATCTCATAATTCTGACTTTTCTCAATATTGTGAGTTTATATCTCATAATTCTGACTTTTCTCAATATTGCGAGTTTATATCTCATAATTATGACTTTTCTCAATATTGCGAGTTTATATCTCATAATTATGACTTTTCTCAATATTGTGAGTTTATATCTCATAATTCTGACTTTTCTCAATATTGTGAGTTTATATCTCATAATTCTGACTTTTCTCAATATTGCGAGTTTATATCTCATAATTATGACTTTTCTCAATATTGCGAGTTTATATCTCATAATTATGACTTTTCTCAATATTGTGAGTTTATATCTCATAATTCTGACTTTTCTCAATATTGCGAGTTTATATCTCATAATTATGAATTTTCTCAATATTGCGAGTTTATATCTCATAATTCTGACTTTTCTCAATATTGCGAGTTTATATCTCATAATTATGACTTTTCTCAATATTGTGAGTTTATATCTCATAATTCTGACTTTTCTCAATATTGCGAGTTTATATCTCATAATTATGACTTTTCTCAATATTGTGAGTTTATATCTCATAATTCTGACTTTTCTCAATATTGTGAGTTTATATCTCATAATTCTGACTTTTCTCAATATTGCGAGTTTATATCTCATAATTATGACTTTTCTCAATATTGCGAGTTTATATCTCATAATTATGACTTTTCTCAATATTGTGAGTTTATATCTCATAATTCTGACTTTTCTCAATATTGCGAGTTTATATCTCATAATTATGAATTTTCTCAATATTGCGAGTTTATATCTCATAATTCTGACTTTTCTCAATATTGCGAGTTTATATCTCATAATTATGACTTTTCTCAATATTGTGAGTTTATATCTCATAATTCTGACTTTTCTCAATATTGTGAGTTTATATCTCATAATTCTGACTTTTCTCAATATTGTGAGTTTATATCTCATAATTATGAATTTTCTCAATATTGTGAGTTTATATCTCATAATTCTGACTTTTCTCAATATTGTGAGTTTATATCTCATAATTCTGACTTTTCTCAATATTGTGAGTTTATATCTCATAATTATGAATTTTCTCAATATTGTGAGTTTATATCTCATAATTCGGACTTTTCTCAATATTGTGAGTTTATATCTCATAATTCTGACTTTTCTCAATATTCTGAGTTTATATCTCATAATTCTGACTTTTCTCAATATTGCAAGTTTATATCTCATAATTCTGACTTTTCTCAATATTGTGAGTTTATATCTCATAATTCTGACTTTATAACTCACAATTGCAACTTTATATCACACAATTCTGAGGGAAAAAGTCAGAATTGTGAGCTAAAAACTTGCAATGACCTTTTTTGTGTTTGTTCCACACTTATTAGTATTCCAAAGTATTCTAAAGTATTTAGATTAAGTTACTAAACTTGAATAATGTAACAAAATACGTTACAAATGACTTTTTAAAGCCTGTATTTTGTAATCTCTGGTGAAATACACTTTAAAAGTGACCCACCCAGCCGTGTCTGTAGCTTTATTTGTGCTTGTGTTCAATGAAAATCATTGCTGGTGTTTGAAGCTGCTGACATTAGATCTGCTTTTTTGCATCACTGTATTGCAACTCAGACTCATATTGACTGTCTGTGCATCATATATTTTTTCTGCATTATTAGATAAGCATTTTGTACAATGATGACTGTTGCGATATTTCCAAAACACTGTGGTCAAGATTGTGTGTGATAAAGACGGTTAAACGCCATGAGAAACAAAACTCTGATATAACATTCACAAACTGATGCTTATTTAGTAATCGACACACATTTGTCAAGCTGGTTGTTATCGTGTGTTTTATACCACAGAAGAGAGCTGAAGTTGCTGCGTTGATGGCGGAGACACGTCTGTTCAACAGACTGGATGTCTGACGAGAAACAAAACAAAGGAAATTAGACATTTGCCTTTAATTACTGTCTCTGACAGTCTAATTGCTTCCACGGTCGCTTCTCATTGTCGTTCGACCACATCAAAGCCTGGAGAAGGATGTTTTCCTTTTCTTCTGAGGACTTCTAAACCCCAGACACAAAGCAGATAATTTTACATTTGACCCTAATCTTTTACATTTAATAAGCTGTGACTCATCCTCATGACTCAGACGTAGTGTCAGGTTTCAAATAGCGGCTCAAGCTTCAGATCAACACAGACTTTAATTTTCTTTTTTTTTTCAGTTTCAGTTTTGTTTTTTTTTGTTTTTTGGGGGGGGGGGGACTATGATGCCAAATGACTTATAAAGCTGTTCATGTTTTGTGGAAGTATGCGGCTCGTGACTCGGTTCGTCATGAGACGTTGTTGACATACGTGCGCGTCAAGAGCGCATTCATTCGACAAGCCTTCAGCACAGCCGGCTTTTGTCACCAACTCAATTGAGAGCGGTTCCTCATTGTCCAGCGCTTAAAGCCGGTCATCATGTGACCCGCTCGGCATGCTGGGAGACGATCGCTGTGCACCGCATGATTGGATGAAGCGCTTCATTGTCCGACCGGAGCCCATTTAATCACAAAGTGATTTGTTTTTGGCTCTACTAGAACAGGTTTTCCTGCTTGAATGTTCATTGTGCGGCTCCTCTCTTCCCAGTCTGTCAGTAACGCTCTGTTTACTTCCTGTCTCTATGAAGCTCCTCTTTCTGAAAAGCACACTGTGCTCTGATTGGTCGGCTGGAGCGGTGTGTTGTGATTGGTGTTTGGGAAATGCCCCCGCCTTAACTAACTCAACCAGGCCCCGCCCCTTTATTCTGCTCATGAATATTTAAATGAGTTCAGAAACACTGATATAGAGAATAATTATAAGCTTTTTCAAGCTCAAACAGCAACTAAAGAAAGCAGAATATGTCTTCATCTCTTACAGACTCTTCACTGAATCATGAATGAAAAACTCATTAAAGGCCTCGTTTGAGTTGAATTCGTTTGACGTTCTCTATGAACACATGATCCAGCGTCTACACGAGTCTCTCACGGCTTTATCCTGATGACCCCGGGGGCGTGGCCTTGCACTTGATTGACAGCTCATTAATCACTGCAGATGGAACAGGATCAAGCCTCTGACCCCGGGTAGCCACGAGGGTCAAAGGTCAAGCAGTCTGCTCTATTTGCATTTGTGATTGTTTAAAGACAAAAGCAATTGATTAAGATGTCTCAGTGCTACATTTCTGCATATGCACTGTTATATTAGTATCATTTAGATGCTTTTTATATTTTATAAAAATGTTATATTTGTCACCCTGGAGCACAAAACCAAAAGTCTCACGGGTTTATAGCCAACAATACATTGTATGGGTCAAAATTATACATTTTTCTTTTATGCCAAAAATCATTAGAATATTAAGTGAAGATCATGTTCCATGAAGATATTTTGTAAATATGTCAAAAATGTGTTTTTGTGAGTGGATACGCACTTCGTTTGATCCACTTTGCGTTTTTCTCAATATTTAGATTTAGAGATTTTGAAAGATTATTTATTCACATTTTATGTTTTCATTTTAATTTTAGGTTAAGCTTTTGTCATTTTATTTATTTGTATTTATTTAGTTTTTTATTTATTATAGGTTTGATTTATTCATCCCATGATGTAAGTCATTATTAGTATTTATATTTTATTTTACTTCAGCTTTATCTCAGTTTATGAAAACAGTTTGTTTTAGTTTTAGTTAATCCACACTGATTGTACGAGTACTGTATCCCACAATGCAATGTGCTCAACTTGACCTCATTATTTGTCCATTTAGCGTCATTAAGTTATTTTTAGAAAATGGAATTAAAATGCAAAATCACCAGTTTTATTTTAGTATGTACTATTACAGTTTTTTTTGATATTTTGAATTAGATTTTATTTTATTTTTTTCAATTTTGTTGCATGTTTTTGCATGTTTTTAATGTCTATATAGTTTTAAAGGGTTTTTATTTTTTGTTATTTTAGTACTTAAACTTACCTTAAATGAAAATGAGAAATAAAAAAAAAGTTGTATTAGTTGTTTTTATTTGATAGTACTAGTAATCATAACAACCCATTCCTTGGGTTAAAACAACCCAATTTCTGGGTTAAAACAACCCAATTGCTGTGTTAGGGTTAAAACAACTCAGTTGCTGGGTTAAAACAACCCATTCGCTGGGTTAAAGCAACCCATTCGCTGGGTTAAAACAACCCAATTACTGGGTAAGGGTTAAAACAACCCATTTATTGGGTTAAAACAACCCAATTGCTGTGTTAGGGTTAAAACAACTCAGTTGCTGGGTTAAAACAGCCCAATTGCGGGGTTAAAACAACCCATTCGCTGGGTTAAAACAACCCACTCCTCAGGTTAAAACAATCCAATTGCTGGGTTAGGGTTAAAAATGACCCAATTGCTGGGTTAAAACAACCCATTCTCTAGGTTAAAACAACCCAATTTCTGGGTTAAAACAACCCAATTTCTGGGTTAAAACAACCCAATTACTAGGTAAGGGTTAAAACAACCCAATTTCTGGGTTAAAACAACCCAATTACTAGGTAAGGGTTAAAACAACCCAACTCGTGGGTTAAAACAACCCAATTACTAGGTAAGGGTTAAAACAACCCAATTCTTGGGTTAAAACAACCCAATTACTAGGTAATGGTTAAAACAACCCAATTCTTGGGTTAAAACAACCCATTTGCTGGATTAAAACAACTCGTTCGCTGGGTTAAAGCAACCCATTCGCTGGGTTAAAACAACCCAATTGCTGTGTTAGGGTTAAAACAACTCAGTTGCTGTGTTAGGGTTAAAACAACTCAGTTGCTGGGTTAAAACAACCCAATTGCGGGGTTAAAACAACCCATTCACTGGGTTAAAACAACCCACTCCTCAGGTTAAAACAATCCAATTGCTGGGTTAGGGTTAAAAATGACCCAATTGCGGGGTTAAAACAACCCATTCTCTAGGTTAAAACAATCCAATTGCTGAGTTAGGGTTAAAACAACCCAATTGCGGGGTTAAAACAACCCACTCCTCAGGTTAAAACAACCCAATTGCTGGGTAAGGGTTAAAACAACCCAATTATTGGGTTAAAACAACCCAATTGCTGTGTTAGGGTTAAAACAACTCAGTTGCTGGGTTAAAATAACCCAACTGCGGGGTTAAAACAACCCATTCCTCAGGTTAAAACAACCCAATTACTGGGTTAGGGTTAAAATGACCCGATTGCTGAGTTAAAACAACCCATTCGCTGGGTTATTGTTTTTATTAGTTTTTAATGTCTATATAGTTTTAAAGGGTTTTTAGTTTTTTTTTTTTTTAGTACTTAAGCTTACCTTAAACGAAAATGAGAAATAATTAAAAAAAAAAGTATTATTACTTGTTGTTTTGATTTGATAGTAATCATAACCCTGCTGACAGTGCAGCACACTCGTGTTTGAAGTGTGTCTTGTCTCAGGCCGTGTACAGCACTTGTGGTCCATTCCAAACATCACCTAAGACTCAGAGGTCAAAGGTCAGAGGTTTTTGTTGACAAGAACATCAGCCTAATTTCATAATCCACAATTCTCCTCTTGTCCTGTTTGAATTGTATTTAGTTCAAACCTCAAGGTGAAGCTGGTTACTGTGAAAGGTGAAGAGTTCAAACGTGTGTGTGTGAGTGTGTGTGTCGCAGGAACACAGCTGCTCAAACCGCAGGACAGAGCGAGGACGAACACCTGTGTGCTCATCCTCCGCCTCTGAACGAACACCTGCAGAAGAACACACTGAGATCAGATCTTTGTTGGTGCATTTGTGGAATTTAATCTTTCCTTCAAACTTTTATATTGTTCTAGTGCACGAATGTGTTTTGTGTCACATGTTGAAATGCATTATATATTTTCATAAATAAATGTAGCCAAAGTTAAATATTCACAGATTCCTTGTTACATCAGTAGTTAATTACGATCACACTTTAGTTTAGAGTCACTATTAACGACGACTTTTGCCTCAATAAACTCCTAGTTAATAGTTAGTAAAGTAGTTGTTCAGTTTAGGCATTAGTAGGATTATGCAGAACAAGTCATTAATATCTGCTTTAAAAATACTAATAAATAGCCAATATTATAATGTTAATAATATTCATGCTAATAAACAACTAGTTAATAGTGAGAATTGGACCCTAAACTAAAGTGTTACCGTAATTACTGGCTTCTAATTACATCTTCAACGGTGTAATTGCGTTACTGCGCTAATTACTGTCTGTAAAAAGGTATTGCATTGATTATTACTAATTACTTTCTAAATCAAATCAGTTGAACAATACCAGGATGATCTGCTCTTTTCCTTCTTCAAATATACATGATAAAATTGTATAATTTTATTTAAAGAATATATTATTCTTGAACTGACCAAAGGGAGAAGGTTACATTAAAAACATGCGTTTAAACATTGCACGTAAAAATTTAATGTTAAAAACACTATTATTTTATATAGAATTGTTAGTTTATATAGTATGTAATGCAATCACATCAGAAGTAACTCATTAAATTACAGTGATATAAGACAGCTGTCGACGTGATGCAGTGCTTTCTGTGCGCAAAAACAACACAAAAATAACCACTTTATCTCATAATTCTGACTTTTCTCAATATTGTGAGTTTATATCTCATAATTCTGACTTTTCTCAATATTGCGAGTTTATATCTCATAATTCTGACTTTTCTCAATATTGTGAGTTTATATCTCATAATTCTGACTTTTCTCAATATTGTGAGTTTATATCTCATAATTCTGACTTTTCTCAATATTGTGAGTTTATATCTCAGAATTCTGACTTTTCTCAATATTGTGAGTTTATATCTCATAATTCTGACTTTTCTCAATATTGTGAGTTTATATCTCATAATTCTGACTTTTCTCAATATTGTGAGTTTATATCTCATAATTATGACTTTTCTCAATATTGTGAGTTTATATCTCATAATTATGACTTTTCTCAATATTGTGAGTTTATATCTCAGAATTCTGACTTTATAACTCTCAATTGCAACTTTGAGAAAAAGTCAGAATTGTGAGATAAAAACTCACAATGACCTTTTTTGTGTTTGTTTCACACTTATTAGTATTCCAAAGTATTCTAAAGTATTTAGATTAAGTTACTAAACTTGAGTAATGTAACGAAATACGTTACAAATGACTTTTTAAAGCATGTATTTTGTAATCTGTAGTGAAATACATTTTAAAAGTAACCGACTCAGCCCTGCTCCTGAGGAACCGGCACGCTCTCGAACAGCTCTCGAGTCGTAACTCACGGCCAGAGGCTCGTATGTCGACACGTATTATCAAGTGATTCTGTGGACAGATCAATTACTGCAGCGCTGAAGCCGCTAATATCCCAGCAGCCCGAGGGTTTCACAGCCTATCTGTAATTAAACCTTATCGCACCGGACGGGGAGGGATCACGCTTGGCCATTTCAAACGTCTCGAGGCGACAGCCATCCCTAACCTTCTGCAAAAAGACTTCATTAACTCAAATGGCTCCGAAACACCGCGGGTTTGTTTAATGGAGCACAGGTTACACAGAGTTTCTTGCTTTTTAAAATAAGAGTCTGTAAACCATCAATCTCACTTCTGCCTCTTGGCGTACGCTGAGGTAAACACTTATTTCTGTCTTTTCTTTGGCCGTTGAGCTGGTCCAAATGTTTGAGATTAGAAGTAATTATTAGAAAATAATGTCATGTGAGGGTAGATGAACTCAAAACATCTGTGATGGACACTGTCCGCTTCTTACGGTGTATAGATGAAGTTCGAGATGAGTGTGTGTTTGTGTGCCGTTGTGTGTCTGTAACTCTAGATGTGGCATGTGAGGTGTTGAGCGATCGGCTCTGTGTAATATATGGATCTGGATTAAACCGTAATGTGAGTTTGAGCCAAAGCAGCATGTTCAGATTACCAATTAATAAGCGTTTTATTTCACTCCTCCGGCTATGGCACGGGTGTGACGAGGCTTCGGATTTACTCTCCTCCTCCGTCTTCATTCAGGACTTTCTTTCTCTGTTCTGCCAATCTGAAGACCTGCAGAGAAAAACACATGAGAGCCAGAGGAAAAAGAGACTGAATAAATGAAGCTGCTTTCATTATCGAGAGTTCTCTGAACCGGCAAAGGAGGGAATTCTATCATTATTTACTCTGTTCTCCATGAGCGGCTGGAGCTGCCAAACTGCAGAAGTCCATGTGAATTCAGTCTTCTGAAGACAAATCTGAACATTGAACATACAAGATTTTTCAACTATTTACAATGCTTAAAACAACCCAATCGCTGGGTTAAAACAACTCGTTCGGTGGGTTAAAGCAACCCATTCGCTGGGTTAAAACAACTCAATTGCTGGGTTAAAACAACTTGTTTGCTGGGTTAAAGCAACCCATTCGCTGGATTAAAACAACCTATTCCTTGGGTTAAAACAACCCAATTACTGGGTTAAAACAACCCGTTCTCTAGGTTAAAACAATCCAATTGCTGGGTCAGGGTTAAAAATGACCCAATTGCTGAGTTAAAACAACCCATTCGCTGGGTTAGTGTTTAAACAACCTGTCCACTGGGTTAAAACAACCCAATTACTGGGTAAGGGTTAAAACACTGGGTAAGGGTTAAAATAACCCAATCGCTGGGTTAAAACAACCCAATTACTGGGTAAGGGTTAAAACTCTGGGTAAGGGTTAAAATAACCCAATTGCTGGGTTAAAACAACCCGTTCTCTAGGTTAAAACAATCCAATTGCTGGGTCAGGGTTAAAATGACCCAATTGCTGAGTTAAAACAACCCTTTCGCTGGGTTAAAACAACCCACTCCTCAGGTTAAAACAACCCATTCGCTGGGTTAGTGTTAAAACAACCCAACTGCTGAGTTAAAACAACCCATTCCTTGGGTTAAAACAACCCGTTCTCTAGGTTAAAACAATCCAATTGCTGGGTCAGGGTTAAAATGACCCAATTGCTGAGTTAAAACAACCCATTCGCTGGGTTAGTGTTAAAACAACCTGTCCACTGGGTTAAAACAACCCAATTACTGGGTAAGGGTTAAAACACTGGGTAAGGGTTAAAATAACCCAATCGCTGGGTTAAAACAACCCACTCCTCAGGTTAAAACAACCCAATTGCTGAGTTAAAAACAACCCGTTCTCTAGGTTAAAACAATCCAATTGCTGGGTCAGGGTTAAAATGACCCAATTGCTGAGTTAAAACAACCCTTTCGCTGGGTTAAAACAACCCACTCCTCAGGTTAAAACAACCCATTCGCTGGGTTAATGTTAAAACAACCCAATTGCTGAGTTAAAACAGCCCATTCCTTGGGTTAAAACAACCCGTTCTCTAGGTTAAAACAATCCAATTGCTGGGTCAGGGTTAAAATGACCCAATTGCTGAGTTAAAACAACCCATTCGCTGGATTAGTGTTAAAACAACCCATTCCTTGGGTTAAAACAACCCAATTGCTGGGTTTGTCCATTTTCAACTCAACTTGGGTTGTTTTTAACCCAGCATTTGTTAAGTGTAGCTTGACTGCATCAGTAGCTTGTAACTTGTCGAACTACAGCTTCAGAGTAGCTTCAACAACACTGAGAAGAATGAAAGTCATACGGGTTTGAAACAACATGAGAGTGAGTAAATGATGACAGAATGATTTTTGGCTGAACTCCAGATGCAGCAGTTTGCATGTCTGAAGTAGGTGCAGATACACACACACACACACACACACACACACACACACACACACACACTGAGACACAGATGAAGCTCAATGCCCGTGGTGTAGAATCACTTAAGGAGGCCCCAGGCAGCAGGAGAGCCTGTTTAAGGACTCTTAATCCAGCTCCCAGTGGAGGTCATGGATAGCTGTGGCCCCGAGAGAGAGAGAGAGAGAGACAGAGAGAGAGAGAGAGAGAGAGAGAGACAGAGAGAGAGAGACAGAGAGAGAGAGAGAGAGAGAGAGAGCGCGAATGAAAGATTCTCTGGAGACACGGCAACAGCTGAACGAGTGTGTGTGTGTGTGTGTGTGTGTGTGTGTGTGTGTGTGTGGCTTTACGCTCAAGCATGTTGTTTTCATGCTTAGAAATATATACAACTAAACGTGGCACGTCTATAAACATCAGCGCTCATGTTTGAGTGAATATGATTTGTTATGATAATATCCTTACAGCTCATAACAGTGTGCTAAATTTATGAACTACAAATAAAAATGTGAATTACAGCTTCAACTTTATTCCTGAAGAGCGTGTTGATTTGATTTTGGCAGTAATTTTACAGTGGGGTCGATCTGATTTGATCTCCAGTCCAGTTGGAGACGGGCTGAACAAACGTCAGTACAGACAAGAACAAAATCAAAGAGAGAATAAAGTCACAAGAGTTACTGCAAAAACTGCTCTGAAATCACTGCAATGCATGATTATTATTTTTATAAAACTACGACCGCAGCAACAGTATGCCTAAAAAAACCACACACACACACCCAAATTCAATCAAATTTACTAGTATTACTATACCTGTGAGGACATTTGGTCCCCATAATGTAGGGAATACACACACACACACACACACCCAAATTCAATCAAATTTACTAGTATTACTATACTTGTGGGGACATTTGGTCCCCATAATGTAGGGAATACACACACACACACACACACCCAAATTCAATCAAATTTACTAGTATTACTATACCTGTGGGGACATTTGGTCCCCATAATGTAGGGAATACACACACACACACACACACACACACACACCCAAATTCAATCAAATTTACTAGTATTACTATACCTGTGAGGACATTTGGTCCCCATAATGTAGGGAATACACACACACACACCCAAATTCAATCAAATTTACTAGTATCAGAACCAATTTTCAACAATGAGTTAAATTCATTAATAATAATAATAATAATAATAATAATTAGAAATATAGCTGCAAGCAGCCATTAAAGGGTCAAAAAGAAGCAAGCAAGGAGTAAAATCCTCAGTAAAATGAAGCATTTTATTTTATATACATTATTGTAGTTAATCGCAATTTAATATTTTGATCAGTTATAGCGCCACCAACAGGCACAATCCTACCACTTGTTTATGTGTCCTCAGAGTTTGCCTATAAATTTGGTGAAAATATCTCATTTTGTTTAGGTGTTATGCACATTTATATGTATGAGTATTTAAAAATGATATTTGAATGCATTTTTTGCCACTTACTATAAAAATTTTGCCATTTGGGCTTAACCATTTTGCTAGCGACCCATGTTTCCGAATTTCCTACAGTGGAAGATATTTGCGAACGTTGTTTTAACAATAAATCACAATGTTGCACAAGCCATAATGTGAAATCTAGCATGTTAGATGTCCTCGCCAAGGATTCATGAATCTAAGGAGATGACTTCCATGAAATAAAGTCAACCACATCAAAAGTTATGAATATTTGATTTCACCACTAGGTGGTGCTGTCTCAAAACTTCTCAGGCTCTTTCAGGGAATTGTGCTGATGACCCGTAACGAGTTTCATAATGATATGCTAATGCATTCAAAAAACAGGCTGATGGCTGATATGTTAAAAATGGATGTCATTTAACTCGGCATGATGCCCTGAATCTAACAAGTTTTATGACTTTTTGCCAAAGTTATGAGCAAAAATAGCCATTTTAGATTCTCCAGACCAGTAGGTGGTGCTGTGCAGAAACGCAGCATGTAGTCTCAGGTCCTACCTGTAATGACATGCATGTGGAGTTTCTTTTGTGCCAATATAAACGAACGTAACTTTTTAAGAAACTAACGAAAAAATGAAGTGAACACGCAAATTAATTAGAAGAAGTGCATGGCAAATTGGACGCGAGGCTATATCTCTGCAACACTTTAGCGTATTCTGACCAAACTTGGTACATGTATGGAATTAGAAAAGTGCCCAAAAAAAAAAAACGAAATTTTTTAAGAAACTAACGAAAAAATAAAAACTGAATAAAATGTCTTTGAAACTGACAAAAAATTAAATTGCAAGCGAAATTTAATGCACTGCACGTTTTGCCAATTGTTTTCTCCGTTTTCGTTCGCTGATCTGTACTTACAGATGCGTTTCCAGAGTTTTCATTTACGCTTCTGATGTTTTCGTTTGTCATTCTGGCACAAGATTTTTAGTATTAAAAGCAAAGTCAAACATTTTGCTTGCAATTAATTTTTTTTCACTTTCAAAGACATTTTATTCAGTTTTATTTTTTCGTTAGTTTCTTAAAAAAATTCGTTTTTTTTTTTGGCACTTTTCTAATTCCATACATGTACCAAGTTTGGTCAGAATACGCTAAAGTGTTGCAGAGATATAGCCTCGCGTCCAATTTGCCATGCACTTCTTCTAATTAATTTGCGCGTTATTCGAGAACGGTTGCGTTTATCAAAAAGCTTTTCCCAGCATAGTCTGAAGATGATCTGATTTGATTTTCATGAAAATTGGAGCATGTTAGGAGGTGTTACGAATCGTATTGAGCCAAGGAATCAGAGTTTTGTTTCTAACCGTTATGGTTCAAACGTTATTAGGGTAATCATGACTTAAAATTTAGACAAGCGGTGGCGCTAGAGAGTTTGATCTAGAGACACCAAATTTTCGGTAGTTAATGTTGGGACTGTCCTCTATCAGAGTGCCAAATTTCATAACTTTCCGGCAAGCAGTTCTTTGGACTTCGGTGCTTCAAATGACACTGAATGATGCTGAAAACTCAGCTTTGATCATATATTCACACAGAAAACGATTATTTTAAATGTAGGGAATACACACACACCCAAATTCAATCAAATTTACTAGTATTACTATACCTGTGGGGACATTTGGTCCCCATAATGCAGGGAATACACACACACACACACACACACACACCCAAATTCAATCAAAAATTTCACTATTTTTACTGTATTTCTGTCTTGGTGAGCAGACGACACTTCTTTTCTAAAACAAATCTTAATTATTCCAGACTTTTGACTGGTCGTGTCTATTTGTTAACGTTTGCATCAGAAGTGCACCTTCAAGTGCATCTCTGTAGGCGTCTCGCTGGGTTTTGGAACGGAGCCGCGGCGCTGAAAGCCTGAGAGAAGCACACAGCTGCTGGAATGATGACTTCCAGACGCGCAGCGCTGTCAGTATGAGTGTTTTAATGTGTGTGTGTGTGTGTGTGTGTGTGTCTGCTATCACATAAATGCTGAAGCAGAGAAAGACAACGGTGAAGCCAAGAAGCGATAAGATCATCCTCACGGCTCACGCTGTTTTACGCGGCTCCCTTGAGCTTCACTTCACTTTCGCGCTGACAAAAACTTCTGTAACTCAATCGGGCCGGCCCTGCTGGTCAGCCATGAGTGTGTGTGTGTGTGTGTGTGTGTGTGTGTGTGTGTGTGAGAATGCACTTTGGCACTGGACTAATGAGAAACACACTCTGTTTCCATCAGGACATGCAATGGAAAATGAGCTGGTGCCCGGAGCAGTGGTGATTCATGGATGGGGACGGTAAAAATACGGTAAAATATATATTGGTAACACACCAAACTTGTGATTTATGAGGGTGCAAAGCAGATCAACTGACAAGATCCAGAACAATGGAAGTACATGAATAAAAGAGTCCTGAGAGAAAGACCTGAAATAATGTTTGTAGCGCCACGCGTGGGTGGATTCAGACAAATGGCTTACGACGAGTTTATTGAAATTACCAGGTTATCCAGAAGATTTTTTCTTGGTGCAAATTTCTAGGTCCGTCATGCATAGACAGATGTGCACGATACTGTTTATATGAAGTCATACTAATCATAATCAAAATCAACATGTGTCCATATATATATGTGTGTGTGTGTGTGTGTGTGTAGCCTCTATTGGAGTCGTATGTTGGCTGCAGATGTGCAGGAGTCGTGCAGGGATTGGATCCAGCTGTGTCTTGGCATCAGAACACACTGCATTTAATCAGAGAAATGACACCGAAATGAAGAAAGTTAAAAACACACACCGAACGACGGCTGGAATTCGCATTTAAACTCCAGCTGAGCGTCAGGTCGCAATTCAGCAGGTGCAGAACGATCACTGTGACATGGAAAACATTAAATATAACAGAAGAACAGTGAAGGACTTTAATGGGAAGAGCACGCCACAGAAACCGTATGAGCGTTCTCGTCTTCATGCGAGCCGAACGGGGCGTTTCTGCTCAAACCCAACTATGGGTCGGTCAAACACAGGTGGGAAACAGCTTAACAGCGATCGCTCTCAGAACTTCAGCTAATGTTCTGGCGGGGTTATGAACAAATGTTCTTCCAGTAATGTTAATGAAATGTTTGCTGACCTTTAATAATGTTAAATAATACATACAATACGACACAATGCTAGTTTATTACTACCCAAATGAAAATTGTGCTGTTAGAAGCAGAAACACAATTCAATCAAATTTACTAGTATTACTATACCTGTGGGGACATTTGGTCCCCATAATGTATGGAATACACACACACACATACACACACACACACACCCAAATTCAATCAAATTTACTAGTATTACTATACCTGTGGGGACATTTGGTCCCCATAATGTAGGGAATACACACACACACACACACACACCCAAATTCAATCAAATTTACTAGTATTACTATACCTGTGGGGACATTTGGTCCCCATAATGTAGGGAATACACACACACACACACACACCCAAATTCAATCAAATTTACTAGTATTACTATACCTGTGGGGACATTTGGTCCCCATAATGCAGGGAATACACACACACACACACACCCAAATTCAATCATATTTACTAGTATTACTATACCTGTGGGGACATTTGGTCCCCGTAATGTAGGGAATACCCACACACACACACACACACACACACACCCAAATTCAATCAAATTTACTAGTATTACTATACCTGTGAGGACATTTGGTCCCCGTAATGTAGGGAATACACACACACACACACACACACACACACCCAAATTCAATCAAATTTAAAAAATCATGTACAAACATACCAAATCACATATATACTGCTATTCATATTTATAAACTACACCTAAAATCCTTGTATGTTAAAAAAAAAATTATATTATATACACATATATATATATATATATATATATAAAAAGTAACATTCACATAATGTTTGCAAAGTTACAACATTCGAATAAACCAGAAAAAAAGTTTTAAAACATTCAAAATTCTGCACATTTTGACGTTCAGGGAACAATTAGAAATAATGTTTTCATAACCTTCTTGGTATATATTTTTGTTAGCTGGGTTAAGAAAGTTTGAGGTTTAAGCATGAGCAAGTTTGGGTTTATCCACTGTGTTTTCAAGGGTGGCTGATTGAACATCTAATACACACACTCTCACTCACACACACACACACACGCACGCACACTCACACGTAAACACAGGCAGCATCGGCCCGAGGGAGTTGAGTCTCACGCGAGCCGCCTCACTGTGTGCCGTGGGACCAACGCCAGCGACCGCAAGAGCTTCTCTCCAGAGACGGAGAGAGACGGGCTTCAGCTGCAGGTGTCGAGGGGAGGGAAAAATAAAGCAACACCACAATGAACAGACAGACAGACAGACAGACAGCACACTATACTGCTTCAACATCCCCTGCCAGCCTTAATGAGTCCCAGAATACACTTTTACACTCATAAACACACATGATGTGAGCAGCGGGACACCAGAGACCGACTGCATTTGTTCATGTGTGACTGTGAGTTAACACAAAACCATCCTTTAAGTAAGGGTGAAGTAAAGTTTTTCCTTTGTATTTTTCGTGTACATTATCAAAACCTTTCCCGTTCACACGGATCCACGAAAACGACTAAAATCGGTGTGTTCTGCTCCAGGACAGTAGATGGCGATGTCACTGAAGAAACTCCTCTGAACTGAACGCGTAACGCGCATGCTCACAATTTTGTGTTTTTGCAGTTTACACGGAGATGATAATGGTGTCGTTTTCAAAAATGTGCACTTGCACACCCGTTTTCACAAGTTTGCATTTTCAGGCCCCCAAAACGCAGTTGTGTAAATGAAAACGCAAACGTAAAAAATCTTCCGTTTTTAGTTGAAAACAGTGTCGTGTAATAATCTCCTAAAATTAAAATGGAAAATACAAAAATTATACAAATTAATTAAAAAAAACTATAATATATCTTAAATATGTGTGTGTGTGTGTGGGTATTCCCTACATTATGGGGACATTTTGTTGGTCCCCATGAGGAAACAAGCTTATAAATCATACAGAATGATCTTTTTTGAAAATGTAAAATAGCAGAACATTTTGTGTGATGGGTAGGTTTAGGGGTGGGGGGGGAGACAGAATGTACAGTTTGTACAGTAGAAAAACCATTACGCCTATGGAATGTCCCCATAAACCATGAAAACACAACATTTTCTGGCTGTTTTATTCTCCTTCACATCCATTACGCGTCAGGCGAAAAATGGGTATTGAAGTGATTTTCACTCAGAAATCATTAGTAAATCTTACAAATTACTACAAAGAAATGGCAAGTGACACATTAAAACAGCGTTTCCTTGTTTTCAACTTCAAAAACAGCGTGCAGCTAAAATAAAAGCTGAAACATCTTGAAGGCATCAGATGGTGTGAACGTCTTCCTCCTGGTTTGACAACAAACTTTGGGAAAGAGGAAGATCTTATGGATCAAAAGATTCAGCTGAGATGAGAACAGAATTTGATCTCAATAATTCCTCGACTGTCTTGCTTTACAGCCGAAATTACGTCATAATTGATTAATTTTGCAGCATTAACACTTTATTTCTGCGACGCTCTGTATTGTATAAAGCGCTATAGAATTAAAGCTGAAAAGAGGCTTTTTGTTCATCACAAACAGCATAAACTTTTAGTGCATGAGTTTTATAGACTTTATAATATTTTTATGGCTCTTTTTGGAGCTTGACCGTATGAATCATCATTTCACTGAAACGTTCAGCTGTTGTCCGGAGAAGTCCTGCAGGTCAGATGATGTTTACAGGCTGAAGTCTCCTTTTAAATGAGCTGTTTTTATCTGCTCTGGCAAGTTTACATGATTGTTGTGATTCGAGTAACTATTAAAATGAGACTAACGGGAGATTTATGACTTAATAAGGCATCTTGAGAGCGTAGTCATGTGTGTGAGAACTGATTTGAGCAGTTCCACATGGATATAATGGCAGGATGGTTTGTGAAGCCCACGGGGGAAGTTGCTGCTTACCTCATTTCCTCTCTAATGAGGGTAATGAGCAGCTACACACACACACACACACACACACACAATAACCCCAGGAGACAGTGTGCCATCAGGATGGGTGTGGTGTTATATATTAGTCAGTTGAACTCATTTTTGCAGATTCACAGATGAACGATGCCATCATGAACACTGGAGAACTCTTTTTTATCTGTATGTAAGGGATCGTTCACAGGGCTGTTGAACACTTGAATCTGATTGGTTGACGAACATTCACGTGTCTTTGCATCTAAAAACACTGGGCTGGGTCGGTTACTTTTAAAATGTATTTCACTACAGATTACAAAATACATGCTTTAAAAAGTCATTTGTAACGTATTTCGTTACATTACTCAAGTTTAGTAACTTAATCTAAATACTTTAGAATACTTTGGAATACTAATAAGTGTGAAACAAACACAAAAAAGGTCATTGCAAGTTTTTATCTCACAATTCTGACTTTTTCCCTCAGAATTGCGTGATATAAAGTTGCAATTGAGAGTTAAAAAGTCAGAATTATGAGATATAAACTCACAATATTGAGAAAAGTCAGAATTATGAGATATAAACTCACAATATTGAGAAAAGTCAGAATTATGAGATATAAACTCACAATATTGAGAAAAGTCAGAATTATGAGATATAAACTCACAATATTGAGAAAAGTCAGAATTATGAGATATAAACTCACAATATTGAGAAAAGTCAGAATTATGAGATATAAACTCACAATATTGAGAAAAGTCAGAATTATGAGATATAAACTCACATTGTAAATTCACAATTGCAAGAAAAAAAGTCAGTATTGCAAGTTTATTTCTCCCAATTCTGACTTTATAACTTGCAATTGAGAGAGAAAAAAAAACAAATTGTGGGAAAAAGTTGCAGTGACGAGTGAATTATAAAATGATTCTCAAAACATGAAAACAGTGGAAAACATGAATCTTAACTCCTCTTTTTCAGACGGTCAGAGTCAGAGAATCACCAATCGCTGTTTAAATGACATTAAAACTCAAAGTAATCACTTTGGTAATCTAAAACACTTTTCAGATGTAACTGTAATCTGATTACCACCCATTTAAAATGAAATACAGTTACTCAAATTTTGTATTTTAAACACGTAACTAAGTTACTTGTATTTCGTTACTCCCCAACCATGCATATGTCCATACATCACTTCGCCACATTAACATTAAACATTAAACACTCTTTCCTCGTGTTTGTAGTTCTGAAGCGAGTCCTCATTCAAAGCGCAATGGATTGTGGGTAATATCTATATATGGGCAATTCTGAATAATTTTTTATGTATGCAAATTATATAATATCCAAGGTACACATTTCTAATTGTGCAGTTAATTCTCATATTGTATTTTCAGAAAGTCTTGGAATAAAAAGAATTGTCACAACCGAAACAATAATAAATAATTTAATAAGATTTTGTTGGCAATTTACCTTGTAAATATAGTTTTTTTTCAATTAAAAAAAAAAAAAAAAAGAAAAAAAAAGCTAAATCAATAACAATGAACAATATTTCAAGTGTAATTTATGAGATTTGTTGTA
>CM076069.1:31930730-32060730 GCA_038088235.1 Zacco platypus
ATATATATATATATATATATATATATATATATATATTTCACAAAAATAATATTCCTGCCACTCAGTTGATTAAGCATAAAGAAATATTTATCATTGCACAATATGCACGGTTTCACTTTTCCCCCCAAAATGAGGCGTATGTCAGATATGCAATAAGTGAGTTTTGCATTGCATTCTGAACGTAAAATGCAATCATATCCATTTTTGTCAATCTTACTTCCTTAAATTGCACTTAAATGTTTTAAAATGAAAACAAAATGTGATTTCTGCTCAATCTGCATGTGTGATCAAACTGAAGTGTCACATCGCTGTGTTCGTGAGATTGGGCTTGTGTGTTTTCCTGTTGTGGTGAACATCAGACAGGTTTTCTCTCCGGTGGTTCACCGCGACGGGTCATTTTCACAGCCGAGTCTCGATGAGCTGATATTTATCAGCTCTAGAGGAAGATCAGACTGTGAGACGAGCGTCTAGACTCTCAACACGCTCTTTTTCCGAGCATTGTTTGCTGGCATTTAGCAGGACTGAAAACAGGAAACCTGCCACACACACACACACACACACACACACACACACACAATGAGTTCCCCAAACACATGTTATAAAGAAGTGTTTTCAGACTCTTTGAGGACATGTTTAGGTGAGATTTAGTCTTAAATCGCACTTTGTTCAGGCAAAACCTAAAATATCTGGATATTTTGTTGACTTACCAAACCGTGAGCATCAAAATACCTGCAGAAACATCCAGAAGCTCCAGTCAGTGATTGTGGAGCTGCACTGATGATCCAGCAGGTGGCGTCACACACTAGAGTAAATCACCACACTTCACCAGTACATCAATCACTCAGACAGCTGTTTTCTTTTAAGCTATGTGTAAATAAAAAATAAATAGGTAAAATATTTAAATAATAAATATGCAAATGAGGCATATGTCATTAAATATGCACTCTTTTGCATACAGAAATATGAACATCGGATAAAACCAGGTTCATCATTCTTGTCTGATTTTGAACATATTAAATGTTTTATATTTCTCTTTTTATCACTCTATAAATCAGAAAATACTGCCAAAAGTCACAGGAAAAAATGCATGTTTTTAGGAACAAAATTTTGAATAAACCAAGCGAATGATGACAAATCTTCAGAATATAGATGCGAATAAAAGTTTATATTGTTTTATTTGTTTTTATGTATATTTTTTTTGCTCTCTCTTGGCATTGTGAAGCACTTTGGGACAACTAACGTTGTATTAAATTGGTGCTATATAAATAAAAAATACAATACAATACAATACAAAAGTGTAAAGAAGATTTCTAACTCACTGAAACACTGGAGAATCCCAGATAACACAAATATGTTCTAAGAACGTTGCACTAACGTTTTTAATATGTTGCGAAAACGTTGGCTATTTCTAAATACTCTCTGAACGTCTATATTTTTGAACGTTTTCCTTGGCTATGTGAACGTTTTAGCACATTTTCATGATTTGTTATCACAACATTTGTTCTTCTGTCAAATCAACTTAAATAATTAACGTGGTTCATAATATTTTGTGGTTTCTGTTGATTAAACCAATCGCCCTCATCGTTCGCATCAACGAACTCAAAAATTTGTAGGCAAACAGGTAACTTACTTTATTTAAGTTAAACCAACAATTCTTTTTTATACAGTTTAGCAATGTTTAAAAAAAAAAACCGTTTGACGGATGCTAAAACGTGTCCAAAAAAATGTTCCATGAACAATTTTGAGAACGTTCTATTAACGTTACTAGAAGAACGTTTGCGGATAACCTTGCCAGAACGTTCCCTGTTAGCTGGGATAATATGGAAGATGGTAAAAATATGTTTTTCTTTGCAATTATTGATTTATTTGGTTATTTATTCCTTGAATATAGACTTACCGTATACTGAAGTCATTATTCAGTTCAAGTTTTGTTCTCATCAGTGTCTTTAGATCAATAATCGTCTTTTAATGCTGGTTGTTTGAACGTTGTTCGAATTTAGCATATTGAATATGGACAGAAAAGTGTGTCGTGACACAAAATCCTCATCGGCTCTGTTCAACTGCTGGTTTCTCCTTCATGCTTGAGCTGATGACACTATAATTACGGAGGGAATTTACCACCCTGAAATGAGACGATTGACATTCCTGGACCAGATGGAAGCGGGGCTGTAAATCCGGTGTGTTACCTGAGGCTGATTCCTGCTCTTATAGCTGGAAAATGACCCTTTGGTGTGAGCTTCCCTGATCCCTCACACATTCCCTCAGTGCTGTTTACAAGCGTTTAAACCATCAGTTACAGCGAGTCGTCTCAGCAGTGTGCCACAGGCGACCCGGCCGAGAGTTTCACGTCAAGCATTTCTCCAATACACATTGGAATTTGTGCCGTCAACACTTCAGAAAGATGTTGAGATACCGAGAGGACCACTTAACGTTCCTCAAGTGTGAGGTGAAGAACGCGAGCATGGACACTTCAAAACGTCGAGCGATCGAGCGTCCCAGCTAACAAAAATACGTTTTGCTAATGTTCCCATTTAAGGCACAATATGTCAGATTTTTGGATTAAAATATGCAAAAACTACAAGAGGTGTTACATATTTTGTTGACTTGTCACTTATGTTATCCCAGATGTTTCCAAGAATCCAGAGAAATAAGCAATTTTAACCAGGACACGAACGTGCATCACCCACGTTACCCTCGATTTCCAGCTTCATTTTATAGAAACCATGGAAACACCAAAGACGCTTTAATGATGTTTTATTAGACTGGTGAGCAACTGTTTGGATACGGTCATCTACAGAAAACTAATCATGTTATGTAGCTAAAAACGATAAGTCTTGATTTTCCGCGAGTACCATGTTTTACCATGATTAATATCGATCTAGCTTACTGCAGTGTAGCAACGCAGAGTAGCAACTTTCAACTCTCAAATGTATTTAATATGATAAACTGCGCTGCGTTATCCTTCATACGCTTGACCGGAAGAAGCGGAAGCGGCATAATAAAAGTCCCGCTGCTCTCGAGCCGTGTGTCACACTCGTCTCTCATTAGCAATCGCTCCAACGGCTTTCAGCCACATCCTGCTTTATTCTACAGTAATGTTAATAAATCTTTAATACATTTGCTCATCTATGAATATGAGTCCCAACATGAAGACAACATCAACCGCGATTCCGCGAAATCAAGGCGTCATCAAGCTACGCTTTCGTTTTGAACAAGTGAACTCTAGTGGCGAAAATTACATATTGTGCCTTTAAGTTATAAAAACGTTATGATCTCTAAACACTCAAAAGATCGTTTTTTTCTTGGTTATGTGAACGTTAAGGAAACATTTAATTGTATCATTCTTCAAATGTTTGGACATGAATGTTTTCCGGAAATTCTGAAACAAGGAGTAACATTTAACAAATGTTCGATGAACGTACAACTGAAATGTTTCAGAAAAAAAACGTTCCATGATTAACGTTTTTGCGCTAACGTTTTGAGAATACTGAGTGAACGTTCTATTAATGTTATTGGAAGAATGTTTGTTAACTTTGAGAGAGCCACGCTAGCCAAAGTACTGAGAACGTTCCCTGTTAGGTAAACATTCAGTCCCTCCGCAGTTTAAACTTGACTCGTCCAATCTTTAGCCCTTCATTATTTCTCATTTAAACAGATTTCTTAAGAGTGTCGGAGCTTTCTCCAGGATCTAGGGACTTTGGGGTGGTACTCGGTGTGTTTCGACCGCAGAAAGTCCCTGCTCACGAGGTAGTACTTTTTCAAAGGGAGGGGACTTGTGCACTGATCATGCTGATCAGTTGAAGCATTTTATTTCAACCACCATTTTTGAAAGTCTGTTGCAGTGCGTGCAGTAAGAGTTGTTTGGTATTTGAATCAACAATGAAGCTTCAAAAATATGACAGATGGACCAACGATGTTTTTAAACTGGAAAGTCGCACACAGTCCTACATCACTTGCCTGATCTTTACGGTACTTTCGACCGAGATGGAAACGCGGACAACAATAGGTCTGTCTGGAAAAAAAAGTTCCTGAGACAAATTTTTCGGGGTAACTTCTGTGGAAACGAGGGTTTTGTTGGTGAAGTGCGCCTGAATGTGCCTCATTTCTTTGCAAATGTGTGTAAAGATGCAAAATGGCACTATTCCCTTGTAACTAGATTAGGAAGCAAACTACTCTAGAGAAGAAGAGAAATCAGGGTTTTCGAAACAAAACCTGCACAATTGCTACTCAAAACTAGCCCAGTCCTGTTTCAGAGGTGGTGCCCTGGTAAAAAACGTGTTCCAGGGGGTGAAATCCACGTTTTTGGCAAGGTTCCCCTGATCAAATTCGCTTTCCAGGGGCTAAATATCATGCTATTTGGGGTCGCCATTCCATTGTACCACCCGTGGTACAAATACCATAAAAAAAGTGACCTTTGGAATGCTAAGGGGTTAAAGTAAAAAATGTAGACTTGGCAACACTGGGAGAAATGCATTTCTTTTTTAGTTTTGCAAGTTTATTTGATTTTGTCTGTCAGTATCACAGAATTCAGAAACCTGTGATATTAGTGACACCGGTGGCTGTTAAGTGAACTGCAGCAGCACTCGTGCACATGCAACGCACAAGACTGAACGTGATTCAAGACCCCGATATACTCAGTTCTTTTTAGAAGTAAAAAGAACATTTTTGAAGCGATACACTGTTAACGATAGTTTGCGGTGAATATCTGAACATGCAATATACCAAAAGAAAGAACAGACCATATTGCTTTTAAACAAAAACCCCTTTTATTCTAGCTTCATGCATTCTTTTTTTTTATCAACACTTGAATATGGTTTCATATAAAAAAAGAAGCAACATACAAATCATGTTTTTGTCAAGACTACATCTGGATCGGATCGACAGCCCCGAAACTTCACAGTCCTGTAGCTCATCCTGGGTCGACATTTCATTCCGTAACATTAGGCACTTTTGATTTATATGGTGATCGCGTTATATTACATATGCATATGATTATTTATGATTCTGCAATTTCTTTGCATGTACTTTGATCAGGAGATTCAGTACTGAAGTGCCTCTTCATGATGAATCGCTTGTTGTTTTCCTCAGAGGTAAGTCGCTTTGGATAAAAGCGTCTGCCAAATGAATAAATGTAATAAATGTACTGTTTCAGAAGATGTGTCATAGCGCCCCCTACTGTATAATAGTATACTTTCCGTGTTTGGCCGGGAAAGAGTTAAAACTACACTGTAAAGTATGTTTGAATGAATTCCTTTTCTTTGCCCGACACATTGACATTGCAGTACAGACCGGTAGAATTTTATCCTGAACATTGTATAAGCATTCATTGTTTCATGCGTCGTTGAACAGAAGCGAGGCTCTCCAGAGCATAAACGTCACATCATTTTCCCGAGTCCTTTACATATTAAGTCTTTCACAGACAACCTAGGACATCAGGGAAGGTCTCGTTTTTTAATTTTCGTCACAAGATGTTCACACAACGGCAATAAGAATGTGATTAGTACAGGTTTGTTTGTTTTTAGAATACCTTTATGCTTCGAGTATGAAGGTGCCCATGTGTCCTGAAGGTTTTCTTCCACGCAGCTCCCTAGCAACGGGAACCAGTTATAGCAGAAACAGGAAAACGACACATCTGTGGTTCCCATGATTAATGTGATGTTTGTTGGGGTGTTGTGCGAATGTTTCGAGGTAAAAACCACAGTTGTAATGGCGATCAGTATCAGAGTCCCATGAAACTTTGAACTCACTGACCTCTGACGGCGACCTCTGCGCTGCCACATTCTTCAAACACTGATTTAGTTTGTCACGTAATCTGCTGTTCGCCTTCAATGAAGCGTCTCACTGAAGCTATACAAACAGCGTTTGATAAACAGTACTAAAAAAAACTTGTTTATGATCTTCAGGTTGGTGAGAAATGCCCTTTTGGATGGATTTGAAGCGGATCCTTTGGTGTGACGCTTTAGGTCACAGCGGGAGGACAGGAATTGTTTGTCTTAGTGTGAGAACGGATTGTTTTAAGTTATTTCTGTGTGAGTTTTTCCTGATTGCACAATCTCCTGGCACACATGCCACTGTACTGGGGGGTAAAACCCTGAAATTTATGGCTGAATGTTTCAAATAAAACTCAGCTCTACAATGAGAAACCACATCACTGCATTGCTTTCATTCAGAGAGCAAAGGACAATAATTTACCTCATGAAAATGAAGCAAAATGTAGCTCCCATTCCATTTGGCTACGTTCAGAATAGCACACAAGCTTGTACTACTGTATGTTTGCAGTAAGTCAGTCTTGTATGTGTATGAAATAACAAGATGACCTGCTACATTTGTAATATATAATGTGCAATAAGGCTTTTGTTCCTTGCTTTGAATGCATAAATGTAAATACACCATAACTGGTTTTAAGTATTATATATATATATATATATATATATATATATATATATATATATATATATATATATATATATATATCCAGGGCTGGGTAGGTTACTTTTAAAATGTATTTTACTACAGATTACAAAATACATGCTTTAAAAAGTAATTTGTAACGTATTTTGTTACATTACTCAAGTTTAGTAACTTAATCTAAATACTTTAGAATACTTTGGAATACTAATAAGAGTGAAACAAACACAAAAAAGGTCATTGTGAGTTTTTATCTCACAATTCTGACTTTTTCCTTCAGAATTGAGTGATATAAAGTTGCAATTGCGAGTTATAAAGTCCGAATTATGAGATATAAACTCGCAATATTGAGAAAAGTCAAAAATATGAGATATTAACTCACAATTTTGAGAAAAGTCAGAATTATGACATTTAACTCACATACTAAATTCACAATTGAAAGGTTTAAATCTCCCAATTCTGACTTTATAACTTGCAATTGTTGCAATTTTGAGTTTAAATCTCTCAAATTCTGAGAAAAAGAAGTCGAAAAAGAAGAATTGTGAAATGCAAACTCACAATTGTGAGGAAAAAACAAATTGTGAGAAAAAGTTGCAGTGACGAGTGAATTATAAAATGACTCACAAAACATGAAAACAGTGGAAAACATGAATCTTAACTCTTTTTCAGACGGTCAGAGTCAGAGAATCACCAATCGCTGTTTAAATGACATTAAAACTCAAAGTAATCACTTTGGTAATCTAAAACACTTTTCAGATGTAACTGTAATCTGATTACCACCCATTTAAAATGTAACTGTAATGAAATACAGTTTTTAAATACGTAACTAAGTTACTTGTATTTCGTTACTCCCCAACCCTGTATATATATTTTTGTTCAGGAATAAGTGCACGGAGAGTGAAGACTGAATATAACATAGATTTAATGTAGAATCAGGAGACGGACGGGGAAATCCACAATACCACACAAATAGCGTTAACGACGAACAAGGACTGGACACAGAGGGTATAAATACACAGGAACACATGAGGATTGATGAGCGGGGCACAGTGACAGACAGAACTAATTACAAGACACAGCTGACACAAATGAACTAATAAAGGTGACTATGGAAACTAAGGAGGCTGAGAAACTCAAAACAAAGAACACATGTGACAAATGACAGGAGTGGGGAACAGACATAACCCTGACACAACCTAAATACATTCATTTATACCAACGAAACTCATTTCTATGGGTTAAATCAGGTGGAATTTGGTTTTTGAGAGAACAATTGCAGGTTACCACATTTTATCCCATAATGCAATGTGCTCGACTTGGTCTTCTGTGTCCTGTGTGTGATGAAGGATCCAGAAAGAAAATCAGCTGTGATCATTTAATTTGATTTGATCAGACTTACACAAGTGTTAAGACGTGTTCAAACAAAATTGCATGAAAAATGCAAAATGACTACCTTTAGTGGATTTTTAAATGTTTTAAAAACGTTTTTTCTTGGTTATTTGAACATTAAGGGAACATTCCATTTTATCATTCTTCACACATTATGTGAACGTTACTTTTGAATGTTCTCTGAACGTTCTAGAATCTCACAATTCTAACTTTATATCTCGCAATTCTGACTTTATATCTCACAATTCTGACTGTATTTCTCGCAATTCTGACTTTATATCTCACAATTCTGACTTTATATCTCACAATTCTGACTTTATATTATGCAATTCTGACTTTATATCTCGCAATTCTGACTTTATATCTCGCAATTCTGACTTTATATCACGCAATTCAGACTTTATATCTCACAATTCTGACTTTATATTATGCAATTCTGACTTTATATCTCACAATTCTGACTTTATATTATGCAATTCTGACTTTATATCTCGCAATTTTGACTTTATTTCTCGCAATTCTGACTTTATATTATGCAATTCTGACTTTATATCTCACAATTCTGACTTTATATCTCACAATTCTGACTTTATATTATGCAATTCTGACTTTATATCTCGCAATTCTGACTTTATATCTCGCAATTCTGACTTTATATCACGCAATTCTGACTTTATATCTCACAATTCTGACTTTATATTATGCAATTCTGACTTTATATCTCGCAATTTTGACTTTATTTCTCGCAATTCTGACTTTATATCTCACAATTCTGACTTTATAACTCACAATTCTGACTTTATATCTCACAATTCTGACTGTATTTCTCGCAATTCTGACTTTATATCTCACAATTCTGACTTTATATCTCACAATTCTGACTTTATATTATGCAATTCTGACTTTATATCTCGCAATTCTGACTTTATATCTCGCAATTCTGACTTTATATCTCACAATTCTGACTTTATTTCTTGCAATTCTGACTTTATATCTCACAATTCTGACTTTATAACTCGCAATTCTGACTTTATTTCTCGCAATTCTGACTTTATATCTCACAATTCTGACTTTATATCTCGCAATTCTGACTTTATATTATGCAATTCTGACTTTATATCTCACAATTCTGACTTTATATCTCGCAATTCTGACTTTATATTATGCAATTCTGACTTTATATCTCACAATTCTGACTTTATATCTCGCAATTCTGACTTTATATTATGCAATTCTGACTTTATATCTCGCAATTCTGACTTTATATCTCACAATTCTGACTTTATAACTCACAATTCTGACTTTATATTTCACAATTCTGACTTTATATCTCACAATTCTGACTTTATTACACGCAATTCTTTAGTGGATTTTAAAAATTTTTAAAAACCTTTTTTCTTGGTTATTTGAACATTAAGAGAACATTCCATTTTATTATTCTTCACACATTATGTGAACGTTACTCTTGAATGTTCTCTGAAAGTTCTGAAACAAGTAGCAACATTTAAAAACCGTTAGACGAACTAAAACTTTCCAGAAAAAGTTCCATGAACTATGTATAATGTTTTTGTGCTAATGCTTTGAGAACATTATTAAAGACCAGATATCTTCGAAAGAACATCCCATCAATGTTACTGGAAGAATGTTTGTGCATAACTTTGCCAGAACGTTCTGAGAACATTCCCTAGGAATCTGAACATTTTGAAACCAAACACTCATGCTATAAAAACAAGTTTTGTTCATAATTTTGCATCTTGTCGTAGTCCATGATAATATTAATGCATTTCAGTGTTTGATTTTTAAGGACATTCTTGTTTACTGCAGTACCGGTCAATTGATTTCCAACTAGAAAATGTGTGTCCTGAAAGCAGCAGCAGCTGATGTGGAGGAAGTGCGGCAGGATTTCCAGCTCTTCTACTGAGATAAGTTGAGGATTGAGCTATTTGAGTGAGAGCTGAGCTCCACTTCACATGGAGTGCTGCGAGCCGTCCACAGGTCTGCTGCGAGGAGACACACGTCACTAACATGTCAGAACCGTCCGTCAGCTCTTCTCTCGCACTTGAGCGCCTGCGCATGTCAGACAAGCAGTTATCGGGTTAAAGGAGAAACTGGAGTGTTACGGCACACAGATAGAGTCGTCAGTCACACACAGACCGCGACCTCTGACCTCTTCTCTGGTGATGTGAAGGGTCAGGTTTCCACCTCTGTGTCAAAGGTCATGGGGTCAGAGAGCCTGTTATGGAGGAATAACAGAGGACAAATGTCTTCCTTATTATAGTTAACTGAAACTAAAACTAAAAACCATGAAAAAATGTTGCTTGAAAAAAAAGTAAAATAACACTGTTATGGAAGCTTGTTTCCTCCACTAAAAAAAAACAAAAAAGGTAATTGCGACTTTTTATCTCACAATTCTCGCATTTCTGACTTTATAAGTTGCAATTCTGACTTTATATCTCGGAATTCTGACTTTATTTCATGCAATTCTGACTTTATTTCTCGCAATTCCGACTTAATATCTCGCAATTCTGACTTTATTTCATGCAATTCTGACTTTATATCTCACAATTCTGACTATATCTCGCAATTGTGACTTTTTATCTCGCAATTCTTACTTTATTTCATGCAATTCTGACTTTATATCTTGCAATTCTGACTTTATATCTCACAATTCTGACTTTATATCTCACAATTCTGACTTTATATCTCTCAATTCTAACTTTATAATATGCAATTCTGAGTTTATATCACGCAATTCCGACTTTATAACTCGTAATTCTGACTTTATTTCATGCAATTATGACTTTATATCTCACAATTCTGACTTTATATCTCACAATTCCGACTTTATATCTCACAATTCCGACTTTATATCTCGCAATTCTGACTTTATTTCATGCAATTCTGACTTTATATCTCACAATTCCGACTTTATATCTCACAATTCCGACTTTATATCTCGCAATTCTTACTTTATTTCATGCAATTCTGACTTTATATCTTGTAATTCTGACTTTATATCTCGTAATTCTGACTTTATTTCATGCAATTCTGACTTTATATCTCGCAATTCTGACTTTATATCTCACAATTCTGACTTTATATCTCTCAATTCTAACTTTATAATATGCAATTCTGAGTTTATATCACGCAATTCCGACTTTATAACTCGTAATTCTGACTTTATTTCATGCAATTCTGACTTTATATCTCACAATTCCGACTTTATAACTCGCAATTCTAACTTTATAATATGCAATTCTGAGTTTATAACTCGCAATTCCGACTTTATAACTCGCAATTCTGACTTTATTTCATGTAATTCTGAGTTCATATCACGCAATTCTGACTTTATAACTCGCAATTCTGACAATATATCATGTAATTCTGACTTATTTCATGGTGGAAACAAGTCTGTATTTCAGCTCTGCATTCTACATGTACACATTTTAGTGCTGTTTACTAAGTCAACCGTCACTAGTAGTACTAGTATTAATAGTGATCAAACCTCTTGTGTTAAAGTTGAGTGTGTAGCGTTTGTGTAATGATTCCTCAGATCATGTGTCTTGTGTGCTGCTACTTTACCAAGTGATCAGAAGCACCATTTTCACCAGCCGGATCACAGAGCAGGTTTGAAGGTTGTGGTGAGCAGAAGATCACAGAGAAGAGCGGCCGGTCACACGTGTCACGACTTGAAAAGCTTTTGTGAAGACAAAGCGGTTTAGGTGAAACAGAACGCTGTCAAAACTTTTGTAAGAATGATGCATAACTTCAAGTCTAAACACTTGTAAATAAACCCTGAATTAAATGATGAATATGGATGTTCATTTTCATGATGTTCTCATCATCATTCATCTGTTCCCTACATGTATAAGAATAGTTGCTCCATTCATCTATATCATTCATCTTTCGCTGCTTGTGATTGGACGGGCTCCACGTCAATCATCGACGGGGGCGTGGCTATGATGTCTCTCTCCTTGTAACGCGTGTTTGAGACTCAGTTTGAGTGTCAGTGATTCAGTGACTCGGACAGAATCATCATCCTCATCATCACCACAGTTACTGTACCAGCTTTATTTCACTTACTGGAAACTTTTACCATTCCCTGCGCGGATCGTATTACCGCTGAAAGTTTGTAGGAAGAGTTTGCATATCAAGAGAGACTCATTTGATCCGCTCCTGGATTTATTTGGACTTTGCGCATCTGGACGTTCATGTTAGAGACGCTCGAGACTCTGTAAACTTCACCAAAGCGCGTCACAATGTGCCACCAGAGCTTGTTGTGCTTTTTGAGTGTGCTGGGCTTCTGCGCTCGGGCGATTCAGGCTCACGAATGCTCACCGTGCGCGCTCGGCGCGTGCCCGCTCCTCGGCGCGCTCGGGTGCGGTTCGGGCCGGGTTCTGGCCCGTGACCCGTGCGGCTGCTGTGAGCAGTGCTCTCGGCTGGAGCTCGAGCTGTGCGGCGGGCCGGACTGGACTCTGGGCTACTGCGGCTCCGGACTCACGTGCGCGGCGCTCAACAGAACCGGACCGGCGCTCATACCTGAGACAGGTGTCTGCAGAGGTCAGTGACGCGCGCGAGCTTTACCTTTACTTCATGACGCTGAATGCATGTTTATCAAGTATATAAGACCACCCATGATGAGGAGGAAGATGATGAGGAGGAAGAGTATGGTTGTGGATTTTGGCTCTGGTTTGGATGGAATCAGTGAGAAATAGTTTTTTTTCCCTTCTAGTCTAGTGCTTCAGCTCATGACTGATTGATTGATATAGTTATTGAGATCAGTTGATATTGATTTAGATTTCAGAAGGTAGTTCTGTACCATGGTGAAGTGATGGTACTGTGATATGGCTCTGATTGATCTGTATAATAGCACATGATACTTTGAGGAATACCATGGTAAATGTCTAAAAACATAGTATTGCCATAGTACCATAATACTATAGTATTGCAATGGTAAATGGTAAAACCATGTTTTTTTATACATAGTATCATGTTCAAATACTATAGTTCTGCCATGGTAAATGTAAAAAAAAAAAAAAAACATGGTATTTTCATGGTATCATTCTCAAAATACTATAGTAATGCAATGGTACATGTATAAAAAAAACATGGTATTTTCATGGTATCATTCTCAAAATACTATAGTTCTGCCATGGTAAATGTAAAAAAAACCCCAAAAAACATGGTATTGTCATGGTACCATTCTTAAAATACTATAATATTGCAATGGTAAATATATATAAAACATGGTATTACCAAAGTATCATGTCCAAATACTATAGTTCTGCCATGGTAAATGTAAAAAAAAAACATGGTATTTTCATGGTATCATTCTCAAAATACTATAGTATTGCCATGGTAAATGTAAAAAAAACATGGTATCGCCATAGTTCCATGTCCAAAATACTATGGTATTGCCATGGTACATGTCCAAAAACATGGTATTGCCATAGTATGATGTCCAAATACTATAGTTCTGCCATGGTAAATGTAAAAAAACCCAAAAAAACATGGTATTTTCATGGTATCATGTCCAAATAGTATAATATTGCAATAGTAAATGTATAAAAAAAAACATGGTATTACCATGGTATCATGTCCAAATACTATAATATTGCAATAGTAAATGTATAAAAAAAAAAACATGGTATTGCCATAGTATGATGTCCAAATACTATAGTTCAGCCATGGTAAATGTAAAAAAAACCCAAAAAACATGGTATTGCCATAGTATGATATCCAAATACTGTAGTATTGCCATGGTAAATGTAAAAAAAACATGGTATTGCCATAGTTCCATGTCCAAAATACTATGGTATTCCCATGGTACATGTCCAAAAGACCATAATACCATGGTACTTTTTGGTTACACTAACTTTGATTTCCATTTTTGTGTCCAAATTGTGAGAGAATCAAGAACAAATTATTCATACAATTTGCTCTGTTATGTGAATCCATCTTATGTCAGTCTAAAATTTCATTCAGGTCATCCTTCACTGATGTAATGATGACGCTGATGTAACTGCTCCTCTTTACTGACCGCAGTGTCCTGTGGTTTGATCTATGATGTGATATTAGGCTCCATTCCAAGAGTTTAGTAAGGAAAAGGTCATAATGTCAGACCAGAGCTGGACTCTCTCCATGTTAAAACACTTGAATTGCTCCAGACGGCTGAGCGAACGCAGAAGTCGGTTTGTGGGAAGTTTCCGGAGCTCAATTACTCCTCGTCTTCATCTTCCTCCTGTGGGGTCTGTGATTCATCCCAAGGGATCACGTCCTTGATTAGGTTTTATTTACAAGCGCAGTGTGAAGGGTTAATCCCAACCTGGTGCGTAACCTTCTTCAATGGACGCTGTGAATGAGTTTCTCTGCAAAATCAGAACCTGAAAAGCCAGAACTATTAGAGTAAAAAGCCTCAAAGTAATTTTACTGCCGATTTTTTTTAAGTCATTCTCCGTGTGGTCAGTGTGGAGGATTTAGGAAGTGGAATCATGGGAAATAAAATATGAGCATGTCAAAAAACGGAGGTTAAATAATGATATTCGTTTCTCAGCCACTGATTAACCAGCATCTCTTTAGCATAGTAATACATTATTCATGATTGTCATTGATAATTACCTCTCCCCCCCATTAGCAAAGAAATTAATGAGGCTATTTATATTCTGACATGGCTGAAGGTGAATAGAAGATGTGAAAATGAAAAGAGCTTGTTGAATATTGTATATCGGCCTTTTTTGGGGTACATCCATTCGTAATGTTCTCATGCTCTCTTGATGATGAATATTGGCATCTGTTTCTCCATGAAGAACCTTTAACATCCATGGAATCTTTCAATTGCACAAAAGGTTTTTAAAGGGTTAATTCACCCAAAGATGATAATTTCTTCCCTCATGTCGTTCGTAAGATCTTCGTTCATCTTCAGAACACAAATGAAGATATTTTTGATGGTTCAGTGAGTCTCTATTGACAGCAAGATAATGAACACTTTCACTAAAACATATTTAAAACAGGTCATGTGACTACAGTGGATCAACATTAATATTATAAAGCGATGAGAATACTTTTTGTGCGGCAAAATAACGACTTTATTCAACAATATCTAGTGATGGACGATTTCAAAACACTGAAGCTTTACGAATCTTTTGATTTGAATCAGTGATTCGGTTCGCGTATCAAACTGCCAAAGTCACGTGACCATTAAAATGTCGAATCACTTATGACGTAACGAAGCCTCGTTTACTGAAATCACGTGACTTTGGAGCTCCGAACCACTGATTCGACACAAAAGATTTGTAAAGATTCATGAATCAGTGTTTTGAAATCGTCCATCACTAGATATTGTTGAATAAAGTCGTTATTTAGGTTTTTTTTGCGCACATAAAGTATTCTAATCGCTTTATAATATTAAGGTTGATCCACTGTAGTCACATGACCTGTTTTAAAGATGTTTTAGTGAAAGTGTTCATTATCTTGCTGTCAATAGAGACCATCAAAAATATCTTCATTTGTGTTCTGAAGATGAACGAAGATCTTACGGGTGTAGAACCACACGAGAGAGACGAATGAATGACTGAATGTTCATTTCTGGGTGAACGAACACTTTAACACTAAAAAACTGACCACTGAAAAACATTTGTTCTGTGTTGTTTCTGCAGCACTAGATTCTCCAAACAGAATAATGACTGTTTTCAAACGGGTTTCCCCAGAATGAATCTGCACTGTCAGAGGTCAGTCTCCTCTCTCGGTCTGGGCGCCAAGACAAACTATCTCCATGTTCTTCTGCTTGTGAGATTAAATATCAGCTTTCCACATTTGACCCGCAACAATCATAAGAGAAACTGCGATGCTGAGAAGGACGTAACATGTTTACATTCAGCCTCTCTGAAACTGATTAAACTAGTTATCATGTGGACTTTAGATAGCAGCACCAGACCAGACTGTTTTTATTACAGACCAGTCTGTGTTCGACAAGTACGTTCACCATGTTTATGGTTCCTGCTGGATGTTCTAGTTTGATCCAGTCTCTTTTTGGAAAACCTGTGCTGATAAACAGAGCCGGTGTCCGATCTGCAGACATGAACAGATGTGCTTTGTGGGCGCCCGCTAAAAAAAGGCGCTTGGGGTCGTGTGAAAATATGAAAATATCCTCGTAGGAAGTATTCATATGGAAAAGATGTTGGCGGAGCAGATCATTCTGAGGTGACAGGAAATAATAGGGAAAGTTTTGGCAGGTTCATCTGAAGGCTGGTTTTGAAAAGCCTGTTTGTGATGGCGCTGTCTGCGTGAGAACAACCGCGACGTGGTTTGCCTCAAACGGGATGTTTCTGTGCCAAATGCACCAATATCTGGCTGCTCTGGTTTCAGTACTCAGTCTTGTCGAAGAATGTGGTTACTGTACTAACCAGGACCGTTCAGCCTCGTAATAAATCAAAAAAACACATAATATCTCAATTGTTTCTTCAGCATCGAGAGCAGTGGGAGAGCTACTTCAAAAACTTTTAGCAAGCCTTTCCAGCAGCTCAGAGACCTCAGTATGAGCTCAAACAAGTTGATATCCACATATCCTCTTACTGTTGGAGTCATCTCAGGAAACATGGCCAGTTATTTTAAGCGGTTTTGGGCTTTGTTGTTTAAGGTTGCCTCATAAAGCGAGCAAGTTGACAGAGTTATTAAAGTGAGCAGGTGCGGGTTGTGATGTTTTGGTCTTATTGTCGGCATAAAGCATTTGGATTCATTTCGGTTAATTGTGGGCTTGTTCTAGGTCACTGTTTTTCTAGCAAGATCTAGCAACACGTGTGTAAACCTCACTCCAACTGATGCTAGAAACTGCTTCAGCGTTCTTGTTAGCATGCCCACCTCCAATGCTGGAGACGCCGACTCGAGTCCCGCTCGGAGCGGTTACCAGTTACATTTGGTGCCGTGACCCGGATGGGACTGAGGTAAGAGCTGTGTGTGTAAACCTCATTCCCAGGCCTCAAGAGGCTCATTAGCAACTGATGCTAGAAACTGCTTCAGCGTTCTTATTAGCATTCCCACCTCCAATGCTGGAGACACCGGCTCGATTCCCGCTCGGAGCGGTTACCAGTTACATTTGGTGCCGTGACCCGGATGGGACTGAGGTAAGAGCTGTGTATGTAAACCTCATTCCCAGGCCTCAAGAGGCTCATTAGCAACTGATGCTAGAAACTGCTTCAGCGTTCTTGTTAGCATGCCCACCTCCAATGCTGGAGACGCTGGCTCGATTCCTGCTCGGAGCGGTTACCAGCTACATTTGGTGCCGTGACCCGTATGGGACTGAGGTAAGAGCTGTGTGTGTAAACCTCATTCCCAGGCCTCAAGAGGCTCATTGGCAACTGATGCTAGAAACTGCTTCAGCGTTCTTATTAGCATTCCCACCTCCAATGCTGGAGACACCGGCTCGATTCCCGCTCGGAGCGGTTACCAGTTACATTTGGTGCCGTGACCCGGATGGGACTGAGGTAAGAGCTGTGTGTGTAAACCTCATTCCCAGGCCTCAAGAGGCGGGCTGCAGCAGCAATAACCAACACCAGTAGCAATAATTAACGGCAGCATCGTTGTAGATCTATTCCACCAAGATCAAACACATCATCATTGTCATATCCATTACTGTGCCAAACACTCGAGGGGTCATGACAGACATGTGGTTGTCACTCCTGTAAATGTGTTCAGATCAGATTTAAGCTCTATAAGATAGAGAGCATAGAATGTTCTTAAAGCATTAGCACAAAAACATTATTTATACATCATTCATGGAACTTTTTTCATTTGGATGTTTGTCATTTTTTTAAAATTGTTACCACTTGTTCCAGAACGTTCAGAGAATGTAACGTTCCTAAAGTGTTTAGAGAATGATAAAAATGGAACGTTCGCATGACCAAGAAAAAGTGTTTTTATAAAAACGGGATGTTTTGAAAGTTCAGAGAACATTCAGAAAAAACATGAAGGGAATGTTAGAACATTAGTAGAACATGTTTTTGTTCGCTGTGCTATTACATCTCCTGAGCAGTTTTCTTCTGTGCTGAGAGTTTGTGAGCCAAGCCCCAGGAGAGCGTCACGGGGGACCGAAGGAGCCGCCGATGCCGGTTTGTCTTTGTTTATTCACATGCGTCAGGCTGGGGGGTCTTCAGGAGAACCTGCGGGAGCCCCAGGGGTTCTGCGCCTGACGTGGATACTCTAGACTTATTTAACACACATGCGGCTGGAAGAGGAAAACGCAGAGATGCATGTGAAGGGCAACATGACGTAGTGAAATTCAGCTGTCTCTAATGTACAAATTCTATTACTCAGAGTTTCTCTTTTAGAGCAAAGTTCTGTCTCTCCGTCTCCATCTCTGTCTAGGAGAAGCATTTGAGACATTAAAGAGATCTTTTTGGCACCATTCTGTGGAACGAATGCAAACAAATCTCCATCTTCTTCTCTACAGCGGTGCCCGACGCCACGGACGCAGACATGGAGGACGAGCGCTGCCCGCTGGTGAGCGGCTGCGATCGCGTGGACGGACGGTGTGTGTGCGAGTCCAAACGCTCCTGCATCAGGACCTACAGCTATCCCGACAGAGAAGCATGCGTGCATGCTGGGAAAACGGGTATGGACCCTGATTAGAACATATTATAAAGTATTTTAAGCATGCAAAATTGGAACACGTCCCGAAGTTGCTGCTCACGATGAAGACGTGCGTGACGTTTTCTTCGCGAGCAGCTCTTCTGGGCTTGATATATCTTTAAATAAACCGTCATGTCACATCGTTTATGTTCAGCATAAAGTTATTTGAACCTAAATTTATTTAAATTCAATGAACCGAGTTTATATTAGGGTGAGTCGCAATTTATATGCCACATGAGCGATGGTCCATGAATCATCTGTAGCCTGTGTTTGACCTCAAACTCTCTCTGTCTCTCAGGGTCTCGCCGTCACGAACACAGACACAAGTTTGTGGGCCCCGTGAACCCTGCGTGTGTGTTTTCCGGCTGTAATCTGACGGCCGATGGCTGCGTGTGTTCGTCTCAGAGCTGCTACGATCACTTCACGTACGTCAACCGCAGTGAGTGCCAGCGAGCGGCAGGTAACGCAACATCTCCAGTGCATTAACACTGAACAGGACATTTGAGACAGGATGTGTGTGTGTGTTTTAGTATTTTTGCAGCTATTATGCTATTTTAAAGGCTCCTAGTTTTGTTTTACACGCATCCAAAAAACACTGTAATGTCCTCATAATATCCACTGCAGCTTCAGCTCTTTTCTCTCAGTGTCTGAAACGCTTCGATCAAGGATTCGGTGTCTCTAAACTCCGCCTCTCTGAGAGCTGCTCTGCTCTGATTGGTTCCAGTCTGTTGTGATTGGTCAGAAAACATACACTCATTAGCATATCTTAATTTCAGCTCTTGACAGGAATAAATTATACTTTACTATATATTCACATAGAAAACAGATGATTTACATTTAATAATATTTTGCGATTTTTACTATATTTTTAATCAAATAAATTCAGCTTTGATCACAGGAATAAATTACACTTTACTATATATTCACATAGAAAACTGATGATTTACATTGGAATAATATTTTGCGATTTTTACTATATTTTTAATCAAATAAATTCGGCTTTGATCACAGGAATAAATTATATTTTACTATATATTCACATAGAAAACAGATGATTTACATTGGAATAATATTTTGTGATTTTTACTATATTTTTAATCAAATAAATTTGACTTTGATCACAGGAATAAATTACACTTTACTATATATTCACATAGAAAACAGATGATTTACATTAAATAATATTTTGCGATTTTTACTATATTTTTAATCAAATAAATTCAGCTTTGATCACAGGAATAAATTACACTTTACTATATATTCACATAAAAAACAGATGATTTACATTTAATAATATTTTGAGATTTTTACTATATTTTTAATCAAATAAATTCAGCTTTGATCACAGGAATAAATTACACTTTACTATATATTCACATAGAAAACAGATGATTTACATTTAAGAATATTTTGCGATTTTTACTATATTTTTGATCAAATAAATTCAGCTTTGATCACAGGAATAAATTACACTGTACTATATATTCACATAGAAAACTGATGATTAACATTTAATAATATTTTGCGATTTTTACTAGCATATCTTAATTTCAGCTCTTGACACACAGCGATTCGAACAGTAACAGTTTTATCGTCTCAATCTCTCAGAAAACAGCGTCTTCTCGACATGAACGACACGAACCAAACTCTTCCTGTCTCAGATAAAGAGGAGGGCGGGGCAAAGAGACGCTGTTCACCGGCAGCCAATGGGCTGGCATTATGCAAATGAATTACTAACCTGCGCAGGTTCAGGCAGTTCAAAATCACTTTGTTTTGGGAGAGAAAAACTCCATTTATCTTTGATTCACGAACTGCTCTGCATGAACGCTAATATCCGAAAGAGTATAATAGGGGCACTTTAAGATAAAAAAAATGACTGAAAACCAAACTAATGAACGGGATTATCTGCTGGAAGATGATTATTATTAGTTCCAGGTGCCATCTATAGACATTTGATCACATTTGTTGTGGGAAAAACGGGACCAAACATGTTAAATGTGTTAATCAGACCTGTGTGTGCTCTTATTGGTTCAGATTAGACTGAATATTTAATAAACAAACAAGCAAGTAGAGGAAGAATATGTGAATGAAGGATCTTTAAAATCATCATGAAAGTGAAGTTACGCTCTTTTCTTCTCTATAGTGTCGTATATCAGAGTGAAACGCTTCTCAAACAAGAACAAATGTAGGCGGGGCTTGATTGTGTCTGTGGGGAATTGATTGGATGGTTGTGGTTTGCTATTGGTGGATCTCGTGTGAGTGACAGGTTGCCCCGCCCTCATCATCAGAGAAGAGATTCTGATTCAAGATGACGAGGAACATGAATTTAACACATTAATGATGATGTGCATCATTTAGAATAAACACTGCAATATTCCATTAAAAACAAAGCAAGAATTGTCAAAGCAAGTCTGTGACGTTTTTGTGTGGGAACGTTTTATAGAAGCTGTGAACCACTGTGATTTTTTTTTTTCCTCATGCAAATTTTTACCATGATATAATCTGTATAATGCACTATAAACATAATCTATCTAATATTACATAACAGATGCACGCTATTCTTAATAAAATGAAATTGATGCTGTTTTTCAGCACATAAGCATTAAATTGATCAGAAGTGACCATAAAGACATTTATAATATTACAAAACATTTTCAAATAAATGCTGTTCTTCCATAACTTTATATTCATCAAAGAATCCTGAAAAATAAATGTATCAGTTTCCACAAAAATATTAACTGTTTCAACATTGATAATAATCATAAATGTTTGTTGATCATCAAATCATCATATCAGAATGATTTCTGAAGGATCATGTGACTCTGAAGACTGGAGTAATGATGCTGAAAATTCAGGAATAAATTATATTTTATTATATATTCACATAGAAAACTGATGATTTACACTGGAATAATATTTTGTGATTTTTACTATATTTTTAATCAAATAAATTCAGCTTTGATTACAGGAATAAATTACACTTTACTATATATTCACATAGAAAACAGATGATTTACATTAGAATAATATTTTGTGATTTTTACTGTATTTTTAATCACATGAATTCAGCTTTGATCACAGGAATAAATTATATTTTACTACATATTCACATAGAAAACAGATGATTTACATTAGAATAATATTTTGTGATTTTTACTATATTTTTAATCAAATAAATTCAGCTTTGATTACAGGAATAAATTACACTTTACTATATATTCACATAGAAAACAGATGATTTACCTTAGAATAATATTTTGTGATTTTTACTATATTTTTAATCACATAAATTCAGCTTTGATCACAGGAATAAATTATATTTTACTATATATTCACATAGAAAACTGATGATTTACATTAGAATAATATTTTGTGATTTTTACTATATTTTTAATCAAATAAATTCAGCTTTGATCACAGGAATAAATTACACTGTACTATATATTCACATAGAAAACATATGATTTACACTGGAATAATATTTCACAATTTTTACCATATTTTTTAATCAAATAAATGCAGCCTTGATGAGCAGAAGAGACAGTTTTTTTCAAAAACATTACAAAAATACCAATCATTTGAGATTATATGATATTCAGAATGAAAACTTTGAATAGCATTTGTAACGTTTCACGTCTCGCTCGCGTCACTGAGACGTTTTAATAATCGTTTCTCACGTGTCAAACAGCAGTTTATCTCACGTTCCCGATTCAGTGTTTATAACTTCGGTCCAGAATCGTTTAATGCATGTTGAGTTTATTTAATAGCGTCTCTTGTTTAGATAATGAGCTTTACTTTAGTACTGTAGTTTTATTCTCTCAACACCTAATTATTCTCCTGGTTTATTATAATGGTAATCAAAGTGAAGCTGTTGAAATGAACCTGGAATAGAATCTGTAATAACAGATGTTGCAATGCATCACGTGATCCGTTTCTCTGAATGAAGAGAGACGTTGTTTTCAGTGTTTGTAAAAGGCTTGATGTTGTACAGTCACTTCATACTGTAACTGTCAAACCCGAGACGGACCTGCGAATCTGCCCGGCGATACAGTAAACACGATTTCTTGGTTCCTTTCGTACAGTGACGCCCCTTCCAGCAACCAAACACTGAGCGCTGCTTGTGTGCGATTACTCAAGCACACATCTGTTGATCATTAGCTTGTTTGCATGACTGTCCGAGTGGGATGTGAGTGTCTGTTTGTTATCAAGTCTTCAGAGTGGAGCTTATATAACAGACTCGTCCCTGAAAACCAGGTTTCCGCCACATGCGGCGCACATATGATCTCTCGTCTCTTGACGATAGGTGAATCGCATGTCTTCGCGTCTATTAAAGAGGTTATTACTGTATCTGCGCACAATGTATATATGTACACTACCGTTCAAAAGTTTGAGGTGGGTACGATTTTTTTTTTTTTTTTAAAGAAGGCTCTTCTGCTCATCAAGTCTGCATTTATTACAGTAAAAATTGTGAAATATTATTATTATTTAAAATAACATTTTTCTATGTGTGTATATATAGTAAAATGTAATTTTTTCCTGTTATCAAAGCTGAATTTTCAGCATCATCATTCAGCACAATTTTTACTGTATTTTTGATCAAATAATTGCAGCTTTGGTGAGCAGAAGAGACTTTAAAACTTTCAAAAACATTGTAAACTTGTAAAAAAAATACCCAAACCTTTTTATTTATTTTTTTTAGCTTCTACCTATTTTTTATTTTTTATTCTATTTTTAATTTAATTTAATTTAATTTAATTTTATTTTATTTAATTTTATTTTATTTTTTTATTTTATTTTATTTTATACTGTTCCCACTTTGTTTTCATAATTTGTAACCAGTATAATATCGTCACAAAAAAATTATACAGCATCTCGAGAGCATCTCTATTATTTAAAATAACATTTTCTATGTGAATATATATATATATATATATATATATATATTAGTAAAATGTAATTCCTGTGATCAAAGCTGAATTTTCAGCATCATCATTCAACAGAATTTTTACTGTATTTTTGATCAAATAATTGCAGCCTTGGTGAGCAGAAGAGACTTTAAAACTTTCAAAAAAAACTTTGTAAACTTGTAAAAAAAAATACCCAAACCTTTTTATTTTTTTTGTAACTTATACGTATTTTTTTATTTTTATTTTATTTTTTTATTTAATTAAATTAAATTAAATTAAATTAAATTTATTTATTTATTTATGTATTTTTTAATTTTTTAATTTATTTATTTTTTTAATTTTTTTAAAATTTTTAATTTATTTATTTATTTTATTTAATTTAATTTTATATTTATTTATTTATTTATTTATTTATTTATTATCTATTTTTATTTCTTTTTTATTATTTTATTAATTCTATTTTATTTTATTTTATTTATTTATTTTTTTTTTTTTTGGTAAAATCCCAAATACTGTTCCCACTTTGTTTTCATAATTTGTACCCAGTATAATATCGTCACAAAAGAGTTATACAGCATCTCGAGAGCGTCTCTCAGACTGGCAAGAGATTGTGTGGCATACATTCCCACAGTAAATGATCGCTCTCAGTGTCTGCGAATACGGCTTAAAATATAAACGCACAAGTGTTGTTGAAACCCTCCTGACGTTCGTGGCGGGTGAGACTTGGCCTCGCTTCTGCTATGAAATCATTGTCAGCATCATAGTGCCGGTCCACGTGAAACGTCTTCATTGGTTCTGCTCGGTCAGCGTGTCTTTGTGTCGAGACTCTTCAGAGCGTCAGTGTTTGAGCAGACGACACATAACCTGACCTGTTGCTCTGCCAGACGTTTGCTGAAGTGTGTGTGTGTGTGTGTGTTTACTAAGCTGTAATTTATTCCTATTATCAAAATAATCATAATAAAATAAATTAATAAATACATAATATTAATGATGATCATATTATTATTATTAATATTTTTTACTTCTTTTGAAATTTAATCACAACATTGAGAACTATTATTACAATAATAATATTTCTGATTTTGTTTAATATTTTATTTAGTAAAAAAAAAAAAAATAATAATAATAATATAATCAAATTGATATAGAAGCAGAACATGGCCATGATATTATGATAATAACACATGTGAAGTCCAGCAGCTTGTGAAGGCCGTCTCTTGTTTTGTCTCTGACACGTTCACACTCTCACTCCAGTGTTTTGCTGAAGTCACGGCCGGCTCTCCAGCGAGAAGCTCTTCTCATTGTGTCTCTTCACGTGAACTAAACTTAAAATCGATGTAAAACCAGAGGGCTTACCCCAAAAAAAATCCACACAGGGGCCGCTGGACTGAGACGGCTTTGTTCTGCGCTGACTAGCATCCAAAGTCAGTCTCTGAACAGAGTGCACATTGTGCGCTTTTTCCATGAGTAAACCCTGCTTGTCAACACAGCCTCCTCTGCCTGCGAGCGGTGCGCTGCGGAGGAAGACTGCCGCCCTTGTGCCCTCCGCGCAAAGAAAAACACGTTTACAAAGAGCCGCTTCACTTTCATGAAAGAGCGTCTGAGATCTCAGATATATGCATTGTTTACAAAGGGCCTTTCTGCGCTTATAAAACCAATTTCCGCTCACCCTGGAGGCTTCATGCGTGCGTGTGTGTGAGTGTTTGCTGCCCAGACGTGATGTTAGTGTTGCTAGGCACTTTATACTATTACACCATTCTGCCCGTGACACATTTGAGCCATTTTCAAGACAGAATATATCAAGCACCTTTTAAATGAGGCCTTTGTGTGCGATCGAGATGCCATTGTGTCTCCAACGAATGGCTAATTATCCCGGTCGAGCCCCCAAACAGAAGGTAAATAATGGCATTCACATTAACTGCTGAATTCGTACATGCCCTATTGTGTTCGTTCGTAATTATTAAGCGTCGGGCTTGGAGACGGACGCCTTGAATCACATTTGAATGACAATATAAGCTCCGATTGCTTCGACCTCTGATGCTCATTACTGAATCCGTCTGCAGAGATATAAACGCGCGCGTGAAAGCGGTGCGTAATGTCGTTAATGGAGTTTGCAGATGGCAAAATATAACCTCAGATTGTACATTGTTCAGATCTCTTCTGAAACTCTAGAGGAAATTTTTCTGAGAAGATTCAGACTCTTTGAATACTGTCGTGAAACACTCTGAATTAAATTCCGTCCTTCTGAGAACATGATAGCATATGCAAAACCATAGTATCACCATGGTACCATTAGAAAAACACGGTAATACTGTGGTGCTGTGATAGTCAAGTTTATACAATATAGGCCGTTTCAAAGCAGCTTCAAAGTAATAAACAGGAAAATATCAGAATCAGTAATGCAAACTTCATCTAATATGAGACTAATTCAATTTCAGCTGTAAAGAAGACAATAGTGTCATTATTCAAATCAGTTCAGTATTGTTGAATCTGTAATATTACGTAATTTTATGATTGCTACATTCATATATCATGGTATTTACTTTGTGCTTCATCAAATGCTGTACCAGAGATATTATCGTTTGTTAAAAAAAATATTTCTGTTAGAGCTGCACGATTCAGGGCAAATTGAGAATCATGATTCTTTTGTTTAAAATAGAGATCACGATTCTCCTGGTTCTGAATAGACAACTAAATAAAATATTGTGTCGTTTACTAGAAGTTCTGACAAAGTGCGAATTGCTGCGATCTTTTTAAAAGATATCCGATTGATTTGAATTGCGGTTTTAAAAAATGGGGTTGAGTGAATGATTCAATGACTCACTCATGATTCGTTACTGGATGAATCAGTGTTTTTGAACAAAAAGATCACAATCTTTTAATGATGAATCGTGCATCTCCAAATTCTGTTAACTGAAATAAAGCTGAAATAAAATAAATGTAAGTATTTGTTGAAAAATTTGGTAATAAACCGAAATACGTTTAAGCTGAAGCACTAAATTTATTAGCTGGAAATAAATAATAACTAAAACTAGCCAAAGGTAAAATTGAAATAAAGATAAATTAAACCTAAATAGCACGATTAAAAAAAAAAAAAAAAAAATTTAAAAAATAAATAAATATAAATATATATATATATTTATATTTATTTATTTTATTTTTATTTTTTTTATTTTTTTTTAATCGTGCTATTTAGGTTTAATTTATCTTTATTCTTTTATAAAAAATAAATAAATATATATATATATATATATATATATATATATATATATATGTGTAATTTTTATAGAATATATATATTAATAAACTAAAATGTCCTAACAGTGTCCTAGAAACCATGATATTGCTTGTGTTGGTGTCTAAAATGAATTCATTCAGCTCTAGGACAGAGATGAATTCAGCGCTTCTACCGTTAACGTGAGCGTCATTTTCCTCTGTGACAATATTCAGAGAGGAAGTCGATCAATGTGAGCTCTGTGTGGAGCGGAGCTAAAGCAAACACTACGGCACAGATATGTATTTATTCAGCAGTTTCTGCGGCTCAATCGCAGCCGTCACGTTTCCTACCCAAATATGAGCCGCACACACACTGACTCTATTCTGTGCCTGTTTTTGTGGTTCGAACAACCTAATTTGCTGTCAATTAACCGTCTTTATGACCCAGAAACCTATTGGGAACTGGCCCCGCTGAGGGCCTGCCGTCTTGTTCCAGTTATGTGAGATTATCCAGAGAGATCTGAAACGTGTGATTGGCTCAGTCAGATGAAGTAGCTCTTCTTACGGCACATCCTCGGCCGGCATCGGGTTGCACGAGGGTCGGACGGGGACCGGGGCCCCACGGCTCACGCCAGGAAACCCCATCAGTAAAGCCACCGACTTCTGGAAGAGACCGCGGTGCAAATCATGTTATGCAATTTCATTCTGCTTTATTTTGGACGGAGGATTGTGAACCATGCAGCTGGTTTAGTTTGTAAACAGTGATATTTTTACTAGGGCTGTCAATTTAGACACAGAAAAAAGTAACGCTTTAAAATAATTAACGCCCCAGACCCATGTAGTTCATCTTACATTTCATGTAGGATGATAAAATTCATGATATCAGGGCAAAAATGAACCTGTACTGATCAATATCACACGAGTGCAAATGTGACATTGGTTTACAACAGTTCAATACATAAAAAGTTAATATTGTCTGCTTTTGAAGCTATAGTAGATCAATTATGCGACTATGATCAGTGTTTTTTTTCTGAATGAATCCGTGTTGAGCGAATCAGTGATTCAATGATCCATTCATAAATGAATGATTCAATGACTCACTCATTTAGACATTTACCGCCACCTACTGGTTTCTTATTTAGAGTATCATTTCATTAAAAGAATATTTCATATTCTTTATTAATAAAAAAAAACAATTAAAGCTATAGTTACACCCAAAAATGCCTGAAAGGTTATGTTTAATAAATTCTATGGTGAATCAAATATAAGATTTCTTTCTAAAGCTACTTTTTGTAATGCTTATTTGATGCTTTTTTCATTTAACACAATAATGGCTTTAAATGATGTTTTATGGAGTAATTTATCAGTCAAACTTGATGTGCGATTAATTCGATTAATTAATCGCCGCATTGTGTAATTAATTATGTTAAAATTTTTCATCGCTTCTTAGTATTGTAATTTTACTCTTTTTTTTAAATTTTATTTTACACTATTATATATAAAATATATTTCTTGTTTTGTTTAATATTTTTTACGTAATAATAATCAAAAATAATAAAATAAAATAATTTTAATAATTAAATAATAAATAATAAAATAAATAATTATAAAAATAATATGAAACTGGTAAAACATATTTTCATATTTTTTAAATATTTTATTTCACTAATGTGTATATATATATATATTTCTTGTTTTGTTTAAGAAATTTACATAATAATAATAATAAAAAATAACAAAATAAAATAATTAATTTTAAAATAATTAAATATTTTTTATTATTAATAATAAGAGAATTATTTTATAAATCAAAATCACTCCACTAACTCTTATGATTAATTCTTTCCAAATAAACCTGTTCAAGTCTGTCAAAACTCCTGTATTTATTCACATCAAAAAGTATTTTTCTGAATAATTTGCCAAAATATTGCAATGTCAGTTTGTGCAGCCCTAGTTGAACTCGACGTGCATCTTATTGCAGTGCAACAATTAAAAAGTTCTATAGCATTTCAGTAAAACGTAGAGCATGGTGCTCGCAACGCCAAGGTCACGGGTTCGATTCCCAGCGAATGCGTGAACTAAAAACATTGTGAACCTTAAATGCAATGTGAGTCACTTTGAATAAAAGCATAAAAGTAAATGTAAAAAGTTCAGACCGTAATAATAATTTTATTTTATGAAGTGCCTGCTTACACAGAGACAAAACAAAAATAAACATGCATAATAAGAGCATAATCAAATAAAGCTATATATGTGTTGCGTTCTAGAGTTTTGGAGCTTGAACAGAAAATCATATTGCTCATTTTCATCAGTTATCTTTAGTGGCATCATGTCCCTTTAAATATAAATCAACTCTATAGCATTTCCCTCATTAGAAAAGTGAGAGAATTGTGCAGCTGTCATTGCATTGTGTTTGTTCTGCTCGTTCAGTCCGGTTCATTTCCACTCAAACCTGGAGTAAACAGTGTTTAAACGCCTGCAACGGCAGCTCTGCTCCTGTAATAGCAGCACGGCGAAGAAACCAAATCTCCCACTTTTCTTTTCCTGAACGGCGTCCAAAATACACCCGGGAGAATCCCAGCGTCTCCACAGCCGTATCGGAGCATCATATTCCCAACCGCACGGAATGAGGGAATTAAAATACACAATGCAGTGAATGAGGAGAGTGTTCACGGCGAATGAGAGGCTCAATGATGCTGATGAATGAATGAACCCGTGAATGAATGGAGTGGATTCGAGATTGAATGAATATGTCTCGGTGTTTCCCACAGGAGTTTGTGTGGGTGAACTTCAGGATTTTTGCTGCGTTTTAACGTTAAATGCATCAATCCCGTGGACTTTGAGAGTGAAATTAAGAGCATCCTTGGTGAACAGAAGAGATTTCTTTTCGAAAAATATAAAACTTTTACCACTCCGTTGGCATGCTGTTTTCCGCAATCTGTATAGCCTGATGTTTACAGCTTTCTGTGGAGGCGACTGTTCTGGGTTCAGGTGAACAGGAAGCTGTAAAACTGTCAGTGAGTGAAAGCCGATGACAGGATGAACATCTGCCAAACCTGCAACACGAGCGTCCTTCCTCTCCGAACAGTATGTTCACTCTGCTTTAGATGTGTGACCATTACACTATATATGACCCGTGTGTGTGTGTGTGTGTGTGTTCTCAGATGCTCTGAAGTGTGCTGGAGTCACGTGCCCATGGCTGCCCGTCCCCGACTGCCCATCTGATTCAGTCCTGACCCGCAGCTACACGCCGCCTGCCGGCTGCTGCCCGACGGCACCGGCTCAGTGCACGTGTTCCCGCTGCCCGCCTCCTCCGGACTGCAGCGACGGGCACAGGGCAGTGCTGGTCAAAGAGGGCAGCGGAGCGCCGGGAAACTGCTGCCACACATACACCTGCCAAAGAGGTAAAGAGCTGTTTAGACTTTATTGCAGTGACGGCTCAAAACCTATTATATTAACTCTGAAATCAACTTCATTCCATGTTACTCTTAATTTAATCAACGTGTAAAACACGTTTTCACGCTAACCAGCTGCAACCATCAACAGTGATTTAGTCCGTCTCTGCGTTCTTGCTGTGATTTACAGCCCATAAAGAGACAAAGTGATGTGAGGAAATGCAAAAGTTTTATGAGAGCATTCAATCATAGTAAATATTGTGGAAGGAAAAATTCTATTTGTGAAACTTTATGTTTGTTAAATAAAGTAAATCAAAAATTTCGTTTCGCTGAGTAACTTTGCGTTTGCTCACAAAATATTCCCAATAAAACTTCCTTGCTTCCCTGTAGAAATTTAGCTTTCACTCACAAAACGTTTGCCTTTCCCTGAGAAACTTAGAAACTTCCCTAAACTTTTGCATCACCTCCCAAAACTTTTGTTCCTTCGCAAAACTGTTTCCTTGCCAAACATTTGTGTTCCCCCAAGAAACTTTGTGCTCACTCGCAAAACTTTTACATTTAAAGGCAACATTTTTACACAAATGCAAAATGTTTCTGGGAAACTCAAAGGTTTTGCAAATGAGCGTAAAATTTCTCTGCGAAACATGAAAGTCTGTGAGAGAATGCACAAGTTTTTCAAATTAATGTAAAGTTTTGCGAATGGACCCAAAATTTCTCAGGAGAATGCAGAATCTTTTGGGAGAAAATGCAAGTTTTGCAAGCTAACGTAAAGTTTTGCGAGCAAATGCAAAGTTTCTCTGGGAAACGTAGAAGTTTTGTGAACAAATACAAAGTTTCTCTGGGAAACGTAGAAGTTTTGCAAACAAATGCAAAGTTTCTCTGGGAAACGTAGAAGTTTTACGAACAAGTGCAAAGTTTCTCTGGGAAATTTAAAAGTTTTGTGAGAAACTTTGCATTTGCTTGCAAAACTTTTGCACCCCCTCAAGAATCTTTTTTCCTTGCAACTTTGTTTTCTCTGGGAAATGTAAAAGTTTTGCAAGATAACATAAAATTTTGCAAATAAACTCAAAGTTTCTCTGGGAAACGGAAAAGTTTTGCGAGAGAGTGCAACAGGTTTCCAAACTAACGTATAGTTTTGCGAACGAACGCAAAATTTCTTGGTGGAGCGCAAGTGGTTTGGGAGAGAATGTAAAAGTTTTACTAACGTAAAGTTTTGAGAATTGACACAAAGTTTCTTTTCGTTCACTTGCAAAACTTTTGCACTCCCTCAAGAAACTTTTGTGTTCACCCAAACTTTATTAACTTGCAAAACTTCTTAGTTTCCCAGAGAAACTTTACGTTAATTCGCAAAACTTTACGTTAGCTTGCAATACTTTTACATTCTCTCCCAAACCACTTGCGTTCCAACAAGAAATTTTACATTTTCTACCAAAACATTTGCATTCCCCCATGAATTTTTGCGTTCGTTCGCAAAACCTTTACATTTCCCTGAGAAACTTTGCATTTGTTCATAAACTTTTACATTTCCCTGAGAAACTTTGCATTTGTTCCTAAACTTTTACATTTCCCTGAGAAACTTTGCATTTGTTCCTAAACTTTTACGTTTCCCTGAGAAACTTTGCATTTGTTCCTAAACTTTTACGTTTCCCTGAGAAACTTTGCATTTGTTCATAAACTTTTACGTTTCCCTGAGAAACTTTACATTTGTTCATAAACTTTTACATTTCCCTGAGAAACTTTGCATTTGTTCATAAACTTTTACATTTCCCTGAGAAACTTTGCATTTGTTCATAAACTTTTACATTTCCCTGAGAAACTTTGCATTTGTTCATAAACTTTTACATTTCCCTGAGAAACTTTACATTTGTTCATAAACTTTTACGTTTCCCTGAGAAACTTTGCATTTGTTCCTAAACTTTTACATTTCCCTGAGAAACTTTACATTTGTTCATAAACTTTTACATTTCCCTGAGAAACTTTGCATTTGTTCATAAACTTTTACATTTCCCTGAGAAACTTTGCATTCGTTTGCAAAACTTTTACGTTTCCCTGAGAAACTTTACATTTGTTCATAAACTTTTACGTTTCCCTGAGAAACTTTGCATTTGTTCATAAACTTTTACGTTTCCCTGAGAAACTTTGCATTTGTTCATAAACTTTTACGTTTCCCTGAGAAACTTTGCATTTGTTCATAAACTTTTACGTTTCCCTGAGAAACTTTGCATTTGTTCATGAACTTTTATGTTTCACCATAGAAACTTTGTAATGGAAGTAATATGAGGTGGGTGGGAAAACTATATATATGAATGATTTTTTTGTGTGAATGCAAAGTTTCTCTGGGAAACTTGCGAGAGAACACGGATTTAGCGATCGTTGTGCGTAATGTTACTGTCAGTGAGGACAGATGTGATATTTGGCTCTGGAAATCTGCTGCATCACGGCTGGTCAGGACGTGCTGATAGTTACACGAAACACTGAGTTCCTCTTGTGAGAGCTGGACAGACAGGAAGTGATGAGGTGTGAAAAAGGGGCGGGGTCAGTAAGACAGGGCCTCTGTGTTTACTCTGGTTTAGCGTCAAATATTCCGTTTTACCAACAATCCAAATTCCCACTTTGGCCTCTTGGCCCGGCGCTAAATGTGTGCTGCCTCCTGGAACTAATGGACTTAAGAAGAAGCGCAGCGGGCGGAGGAAAAACTGCTTATGCATCAGTCAGAAGAACAGAAGGAGAGTTTGATGGGAAGGTTCAATAGGTCACTGATGGGAATGTGTGTGTGTGTGTCTTGAGTCAGTGTGTGAGAATAAGAGCGATTGTGTTACAAAGAAAGAGTCGTGTGTGTAACTGGTAACACTTTACAAAAAGGTCCCATTTGTTAACGTTAGTAACTAACAATGAGCAATACATTTGTTACAGTTTCATTAACTTTGAATGAATAGTAGTTAATGAAAATAAAGCTGTTGTTTGTTAGCGTCAGGTCTGGAAAAGAACGCAGTAATGCCATGGTGGACGTCCTAAAAGCCCTGATAATAGCATGGTGCCATGTCCAAAGGCGCAGTAATATCATGTTCTGTTGCAGCGTGTCTTTGTGTCTGGGGACGGTGGCGTGGCTGAGCGCAGGGTTTTATGGCTCTCTAATGAGCCGTACGGCAGCTATTGTTCATGTGCCGAGGGGTCTGGAGACAGCGAGGGTTTCCGGCTCTTCCCGGCGCTCCGTACAGGAGCTCTCTTGGCCTCGGCTGCTGCGTTTCTTTGACCTCACATGTGTAAGTGTGCGTTTGTGCGTGAGCGAACACCAATTACACGGCTTCACATGCCACGTCTGAGAATTTCACCTCGGCGGAGCTGGCCGGAGCGTTGGGATCCTGCGCCCGAGGCTCCGCAGAAGTGCTGAGCTCACGGATCCGTCGAGCGCAGTGTGTTTCTTGGTTTTATGTAGATTTAGTGTAATGAAAGGTTAAACACACCGTTCAATTGTGAAGTAAGAAAAAGAATCATGGAAATTCAATACAGAGTTACTTTATTTGATTCCACTTTGAATTTGTTCTATCTATCTATCTATCTATCTATCTATCTATGTTTCTTTCTATCTATCTATCTATCTATCTATCTATCTATCTATCTATGTTTCTTTCTATCTATCTATCTATCTATCTATCTGTCTATCTATCTGTCTATCTCTATCTATCTGTCTATCTATCTGTCTATCTCTATCTATCTGTCTATCTCTATCTATCTATCTATCTATCTATCTATCTATCTATCTATCTATCTATCTATCTGTCTATCTCTATCTGTCTATCTCTATCTATCTATCTATCTGTCTGTCTGTCTGTCTATCTATCTATCTATCTATCTATCTATCTATCTATCTATCTATCTATCTATCTATCTATCTATCTATCTATCTATCTGTCTATCTCTATCTATCTATCTGTCTATCTCTATCTATCTATCTCTCTATCTCTATCTATCTATCTGTCTATCTCTATCTGTCTGTCTGTCTGTCTGTCTGTCTGTCTATCTATCTATCTATCTATCTATGTTTCTATCTATCTATGTTTCTATCTATCTATCTATCTATCTATCTCTCTATCTATCTATCTGTCTATCTCTATCTATCTATCTCTCTATCTCTATCTATCTATCTGTCTATCTCTATCTGTCTGTCTGTCTGTCTATCTATCTATCTATCTATCTATCTATCTATCTATCTATCTATCTATCTATCTATCTATCTATCTATCTATCTATCTATCTATCTATCTATCTATCTATCTATCTATCTATCTATCTATGTTTCTATCTATCTATCTATGTTTCTATCTCTATCTATCTGTCTATCTCTATCTATCTATCTATCTATCTATCTATCTATCTATCTGTCTATCTCTATCTATCTATCTGTCTATCTCTATCTATCTATCTATCTATCTATCTATCTATCTATCTATCTATCTGTCTGTCTGTCTGTCTGTCTGTCTGTCTGTCTGTCTGTCTGTCTGTCTATCTCTATCTATCTGTCTGTCTATCTCTATCTATCTGTCTATCTCTATCTATCTATCTGTCTATCTCTATCTATCTATCTCTCTATCTCTATCTATCTATCTGTCTGTATCTATCTATCTATCTATCTATCTATCTATCTATCTATCTATCTATCTATCTATCTGTCTATCTATCTATCTGTCTATATCTGTCTATCTATCTATCTGTCTATATCTATCTATCTATCTATCTATCTATCTATCTATCTATCTATCTATCTGTCTATATCTATCTATCTATCTATCTATCTATCTGTCTATATCTATCTATCTATCTATCTATCTATCTGTCTATGTCTATCTATCTATCTGTCTATATCTATCTATCTATCTATCTATCTGTCTATATCTATCTATCTGTCTCTATCTATCTATCTGTCTCTATCTATCTATCTATCTATCTGTCTCTATCTATCTATCTATCTATCTATCTGTCTATCTATCTATCTGTCTATCTATCTATCTATCTGTCTATCTATCTATCTGTCTATCTATCTGTCTATATCTATCTATCTATCTATCTATCTAGGCACACATATGTTATACATATATCAAGACAGTCCGAACACACATGAGGTTTTCTCTCTGTTCTGTAGGTTCTCCCAGGTGTGTTCATAACGGGAAGGAGTTTGCGGAGGGCGAGGTGTATCGTATGGACTTGTGTTGGCTGTGTCAGTGTCGAGGTGGAGTCTCGTTCTGTTCCAAAGCCGAATGTGCCGAGCTGGACTGCGAGAACTTCTACATTCCTGAAGGAGAATGCTGCCCCGTCTGTATAGGTACTGTACATCTTCAGTCCAGCTTGAGCTTAAACCGGTCTGATAGCGTGTGCTCTGAACTGAACAGAAACAGGAAGTTAAGCCTGGATGATTTCAGGATGGTTTCATCCAAAGCAACCTTAATTAACGCCATGCTTCTTTTTTTTTTTTACCAGTTCATGCATTTCTTGGGAATGGAAACCATGACTCGGGCATTGTGCCGTGCTCTACTGTTGAGCTGTATGAAGTTCATCAGCCACCCATTTGATTTTATCATTTGCTCTAGTTTAGTATATTTCCTCAAGCTTAAATAGTAGAGCATAGCGGTAGCAACACCAAGGTCATGGGTTCGATTCCTGCCTCGTATTCAACAGTGACACTCTTTACACACACTGAAGAACCTGAGGAAGCTCCAGAACGTCTTTCTTCAGAGCGGCTCGGATTTCAGTCACAGGAGCAGATCTGTGCTTCACAGCTGTGACCTTGTGCTCCTAAGGGTTAAAGGTCAAACTCAGATAGTTTCTATGGGACAAACTGTGCTCAAATTTGTGCTCTTGTACTAAAAGTTTCAATGATATTAATCTGATCCTAAGTTACATCTCGCAATTTTTTCTCATATGTAAATATCACTTTTTTTCTCGGGATTTGGGAGTTCTTCTCACATGCTTTTTTTTACTCATGAATTTTCGAAACCTGACCTGAGAATTCTTTGGAAAAAGTCAGAATTGCGACAGAAAAAAATTCAGAATTGTGCAATTTTAAGAAGTCGCAATTTCCTTTTTTATATGTTTATTCCATGACGGAAATAGGCTTTGAGCTAGAAATATATTCAATATTTAATATTTAATATATATTTATATTCTATGCACAGTGATATTTTAGTATTATTTAATTATATACTATAATTTTCATTAATAAATTGAATTTGAAATACGGTATTTTTTATTTTTTTTTTGTTTTAATTCTGCAGTAATCTATTTCAGTTTTAATTTGAGTAAATTTATTACTTCAACTTCAAGTTGCAGTATTTCCAATGGTTTAAGTTTTTATTTTAAGTTAATGTAATATGTAAAATTCATATGAATGTTGATTCAGTTCAGTTCAATAACATATTGAATATATGTCGACGTTGCAAAAATGAATCAATTATGAAACAAAGCCATAAAGCAACCGTGATGTCATCATCATTCAACTTTTGTTCTCGTCTGACAGTGTCAGCTCTGTCAAATCAATAATATGACTGAAAATTAAATGTATTTTAAACCCCAACTGAACCCAAACTCCATCAGACGACAGAAACGGAGCAAGAAAAGTGTTTCGTGAACACTGCTAATGCAAACGTGTCTTTGTTGTGTTTGTGAACTCTGTAGATGTGGAGCTGCTGTCGGTGGAGAGCACGAAGGCGAGCTGCTGGATGAACCACAAACTGCGGGCGCACGAGGAGCAGTGGAAGGAAGACGACTGCACCTTCTGCCAGTGTGTGGACGGAGATCCGCACTGCACCGCCATGGCCTGCAAACAGAGCTGCCAGAACCCCGTCAAGATTCCTGGAGAATGCTGCCCGTTCTGTGAGGGTACGAAGTGCTTTCATATTCACCAGCTTCTCAACATAAACGCTTGTGATTCACACATCGAGTGTTTGTAATAAAGTATACGCTAATGTAATCAGTGTCGGGGAAAGTTACTTTTAAAAGTAATGCATTACAATATTACGTTACTCCCTAAAAACAGTAACTAATTGCGTTACTTTTTATGAAAAGTAATGTGTTACATTACTGGCTTGCTTGTTTGTTTTTTAATATCAACAAAAAAGTTCTATTTTTGGCAAATGTTAAGGTGCTCTTCAGGGTTGTGGAGTAACGAAATACAAGTAACTTAGTTACGTGTTTAAAATACAAAATTTGAGTCACTGTTTTTCATTTTAAATGGGTGGTAATCAGATTACAGTTACATCTGAAAAGTGTTTTAGATTACCAAAGTGATTACTTTGAGTTTTAATGTCATTTAAACAGCGATTGGTGATTCTCTGACTCTGACCGTCTGAAAAAGAGTTAAGATTCATGTTTTCCACTGTTTTCATGTTTTGTGAGTCATTTTATAATTCACTCGTCACTGCAACTTTCTCACAATTTGTTTTTTTTCCTCACAATTGTGAGTTTGTGTTTCACAATTCTGACTTCTTTTTCTCAGAATTGCGAGATTTAAACTCACAATTGCAAGTTATAAAGTCAGAATTGGGAGATTTAAACTTGCAATACTGACTTTTTTTCTTGCAATTGTGAATTTAGTATGAGTTTATATCTCATAATTCTGACTTTTCTCAATATTGTGAGTTTAAATCTCATAATTCTGACTTTTCTCAATATTGTGAGTTTAAATCTCATAATTCTGACTTTTCTCAATATTGTGAGTTTAAATCTCATAATTCTGACTTTTCTCAATATTGTGAGTTTAAATCTCATAATTCTGACTTTTCTCAATATTGTGAGTTTATATCTCTTAATTTTGACTTTTCTCAATATTGCGAGTTTATATCTCATAATTCTGACTTTTCTCAATATTCTGAGTTTATATCTCATAATTCTGACTTTTCTCAATATTGCGAGTTTATATCTCATAATTCTGACTTTTCTCAATATTGTGAGTTTATATCTCATAATTTTGACTTTTCTCAATATTGTGAGTTTATATCTCATAATTTTGACTTTTCTCAATATTCTGAGTTTATATCTCATAATTCTGACTTTTCTCAATATTGCGAGTTTATATCTCATAATTCTGACTTTTCTCAATATTCTGAGTTTATATCTCATAATTCTGACTTTTCTCAATATTCTGAGTTTATATCTCATAATTCTGACTTTTCTCAATATTGTGAGTTTATATCTCATAATTTTGACTTTTCTCAATATTGTGAGTTTATATCTCATAATTTTGACTTTTCTCAATATTCTGAGTTTATATCTCATAATTCTGACTTTTCTCAATATTGCGAGTTTATATCTCATAATTCTGACTTTTCTCAATATTGCGAGTTTATATCTCATAATTTTGACTTTTCTCAATATCGTGAGTTTATATCTCATAATTCTGACTTTTCTCAATATTGTGAGTTTATATCTCATAATTCTGACTTTTCTCAATATTGTGAGTTTATATCTCATAATTCTGACTTTTCTCAATATTGCGAGTTTATATCTCATAATTCTGACTTCTCAATATTGTGAGTTTATATCTCATAATTCTGACTTTTCTCAATATTGCGAGTTTATATCTCACAATTCTGACTTTATAACTCACAATTGCAACTTTATATCACTCAATTCTGATGGAAAAAGTCAGAATTGTGAGATAAAAACTTGCAATGACCTTTTTTGTGTTTGTTTCACACTTATTAGTATTCCAAAGTATTCTAAAGTATTTAGATTAAGTTACTAAACTTGAGTAATGTAACGAAATACGTTACAAATGACTTTTTAAAGCATGTATTTTGTAATCTGTAGTGAAATACATTTTAAAAGTAACATACCCAGCCCTGGTGCTCTCACACCAAAATTGAAATGAATAAGCCTCAGGCTGAAGGAAATGCATATTTACACCTGTACAGTAGCTGAAAACAACAGACGAGCTCCTGGAGCTAAAACTGGTTCTGATAGAAAGGTGTCAGAACACACAGAGCATCAGTTTGTTGCGTATGGAGCCGCAGACGAGACCAGTCAGGTATCCATGATGACCGCTGTCCACCGCCGAAAGAGCCAACAGTGGGACGTGAGCATCAGAACTGGACCACGGAGCAATGGAAGAAGATGAATCATGTTTTCTTTTACATCACGTGGATGGCCGGGTGTGTCTCTTACCTGGGAACACATGACACCAGGATGCACTATGGGAAGAAGGAGAGCCGGCGGAGGCAGTGTGACGCTTTGGACAATGTTCTGCTGGGAAACCTTTGGATGTTACTGTGACACGAACCACCTATCAAAGCGTTGATGCAGACCATCATGGAAACGGTATTCCCTGGTGACTGTGGCTCTTTCAGCAGGATAATGCGAACAAAGCAAAAATGGTTCAGGAATGGTTTGAGGAGCATAACAACCCAACAACCCAGCGATTGAGATATTTTAACCCAGCGAATGGGTTGTTTAATAATGCCAACAAAGCAGAAATGGTTCAGGAATGGTTTGAGGAGCACAACAACCCAACAACCCAGCGATTGAGATGTTTGAATAATGCGAACAAATCAGAAATGGTTCAGGAATGGTTTGAGGAGCATAACAACCCAGCGATTGAGATGTTTTAAGCCAGCGAATGGGTTGTTTTAATAATGCCAACGAAGCAAAAATGATTCAGGAATGGTTTGAGGAGCACAACAACCCAACAACCCAGCGATTGAGATGTTTTAACCCAGCGAATGGGTTGTTTCAATAATGCGAACAAAGCAAAAATGATTCAGGAATGGTTTGAGGAGCACAACAACCCAGCGATTGAGATGTTTTAACCCAGCGAATGGGTTGTTTTAATAATGCCAACGAAGCAAAAATGATTCAGGAATGGTTTGAGGAGCACAACAACCCAACAACCCAGCGATTGAGATGTTTTAACCCAGCGAATGGGTTGTTTTAATAATGCCAACAAAGCAGAAATGGTTCAGGAATGGTTTGAGGAACACAACAACCCAACAACCCAGCGATTGAGATGTTTCAATAATGCGAACAAAGCAAAAATGGTTCAGGAATGGTTTGAGGAGCATAACAACCCAGCGATTGAGATGTTTTAACCCAGCGAATGGGTTGTTTCAATAATGCGAACAAAGCAAAAATGATTCAGGAATGGTTTGAGGAGCACAACAACCCAGCGATTGAGATGTTTTAACCCAGCGAATGGGTTGTTTTAATAATGCGAACAAAGCATAAATGGTTCAGGAATGGTTTGAGGAGCACAACATGAGTTTGAGGTGTTGACTCGGCCTCCAAATTCCCCAGATCTCAATCCAATTGAGCGTCTGTGGGATGAGCTGAACAAACAAGTCCGATCCATGGAGGATCCATCTTACAGCTGCTCACATGTTGGTGTCAGATCCCACAGAACACCTTCAGGGTCTAGAGGAGTCCACGCCTCGACGGGTCAGGGCTGATTTGGCACCAACACAATATTAGGAAGGTGCTCAGTGATATTCCTAAACGGTGTATCTATCCATACAGGTTCAGTTCCTGCCACAGGCTGAAGTCTGTCTCTGTTTAGCGGGAGCTGCAGATATTGCCAGAGGTTTATTGTATCTGGAGCTCTTGAAAAACACACACTCAGCCCATTAAAGCTCCAACTGACGTTCCACTGACGTGTGCTCAATAGCGTCGAGCAGCAGGCGTCTGTGGACCGCTGAAGCTTTGCCTTTTACTGCTCCGACCAGCCAAATGGAAGCCACCTGCTGTCCTTAATTATACATTATTATTTTCTGGAAGAATAATTAGTCACACCTCTTTACCTCCGTACGTGCCAGCATGGCTGCACATGTGGCATCCCAGCGCGTTCCTCTCGACGAGAGCGTCTTGTTGAGGTTTGACGGCCGTGTTTGATTTGATTTTGAGGTCAGCGCATGAGGTGACGGAGGAAATCAGAAACGCATTTTGCTTCATTTCAGTAATACTCGTTCATCACGGCTGTCAGATGGGGAAGATCGCTGCACGGTAATTGCGGCTGTGTTTATGTGTAATCGAAGCGAACCGGACGCTTCTGTTTGCAGTTAAAGGGCTGTGAGGATGCGTTCGGAGCGAACGACCCCCAGAGCGGCTCACATGGTGATCTGTGCAGAACAACAGATGAATCTAAAGTTTCACTTCAACACGCAGTTCTTGCAACACACACCAGTATTTACCAGAAACATCTGAGCGGTTTGCATCACGGTTATAAATCTTAGATGCTCTGGAAGCAGAAAATAGTCCGTCTCTTTAAATCCATAATTTATGATCCTGGTCATGTTTGAAAAATGTCTTTATAATCAAAGTATGGGAGCTTTAGGGTAATTTTATTGGGTGGTATGACCAAAATCTTATTTCCCAATACAAGTTGTTTTAGTAAATGGTTTACGTATTGAGAGAGTTATTTATGCTGGAAATTCCACTCCAAAATGATTTCGATATTACGTAACCATGTTATTTTAATAATTCTATTCATCAAAGAATCCTTCCACAAACATATGAAGCTGTGTTCATCTCTGATAATAATCATAAATGTTTCTTCATCATTTCTGAAGGATCATGTGACACTGAAGACTGGAGTAATGATGCTGAAAATTCAGCTTTGATCACTGGAAATAAATTACTGTTTACTATATATTCACATAGAAAACAGATGATTTAAATCATAATAATATTTCACAATTTTTACTGTATTTTTTATCAAAACAAAGCAATCATGGAGAGCATAAGAGGATATTGGATGCTTTTAAACCATAAACCAACTTTAGATGTTTCATCCACTTCAATCTGTAGATTTGACCTTTACTGAGATGTTACCTCAGTGATAGCTCCATGATTTGGTGAAAAGAAACTAAAACTATTTGTCTTTCTCTTCCAGAGCCGTCATATGAGACGGTGAGCCCGCTGCTCTGCCCACCGCTGGAAAACTGCTCTCTGTCTGGGCACGACTGTCCGTTCGGCTTCCAGCAAGATCCCAGCGGCTGTCTGCTGTGCCAGTGTGTCAGCAGTGAGTGCAAAAACACACACACAAACCCATGAGAACTGTGTTGCGTGCAAACCACTCCAAAATACTCCCAAGTCTGTGTTTGAGAAAGTGCCAACGGCCCGCAACACAAGCAAACACTGGACGTACGGAGCGTGTCCAAGAAATAATGATCTCAGACACGAATCCACCTCACAAATCCTCCGCATGACAGAAATGATTTTTCTCAAGTGAATTCAAGTCAGGATCAGGGGTTAGTCGGACGTTTGGCCATCGTGGTGCTCGTGGGATTATAAACTGCTCCAAAGATTTACACGTAGTTCATAGCAAATGTGCAGCGTATTAGATTTTTAAAAAACGAAGTTTGGGATTTCTGCACCACTAGCAGCATCAAACGGCTTTGCAAATAAATAATAAATGTAAATCATTGTTTTTTCAGATGAAACCTGTCCTGATGTGTCCATGTACTGCTCTCTGGAGTGTCCCATGGGATTTGAGAAAGACAACTATGGTTGTGAAGTGTGTGAATGTAGCGTATCTCCACCACAGTGCCGACCCATGACCTGCAGTAAGACGTGCCCGTACGGATACGTGTAAGTTTATATCTCTACACCCAGCAGAAAGCATCTTGTAGTCTGATTCATCTCAAACCCAAATGTACTGAGTTATAAGAAGTATGCTTTATGCAAATATTCATAAACTTGTCACATGGATTTTTAATGAGGTTAATTGCCGTAATGCTTCATCGTTTTACACTATATTTTGTTGGTACCGGTTACACCTGGCTAGAACTTTAAAATGAAGAGGTAAAGGCAGCGTTAACCTCTTTCAAAGTGTGAAACCCAGGGTTAAAAGTGACATCAGGGTTATAATAATGTTAACCCAGCATTAAACACAGTTCTAACCTCTGTCTAAATACAAGTGTAAAACATAATTTAACCCATGGTTAAAAATGAACTCAGCACAGGGTTAAAATAGTGTTAACCCAGGGTTAAAAGTGACATCAGTGTTATAATAATGTTAACCCAGCATTAAACACAGTGCTAACCTCTGTCTAAATACAAGTGTAAAACATAATTTAACCCATGGTTAAAAATGAACTCAGCACAGGGTTAAAATAGTGTTAACCCAGGGTTAAAAGTGACATTAGGGTTATAATAATGTTAACCCAGCATTAAACACAGTGCTAACCTCTGTCTAAATACAAGTGTAAAACATAATTTAACCCATTGTTAAAAATGAACTCAGCACAGGGTTAAAATAGTGTTAACCCAGGGTTAAAAGTGACATCAGGGTTATAATAATGTTAACCAAGCATTAAACACAGTGCTAACCTCTGTCTAAATACAAGTGTAAAACATAATTTAACCCATGGTTAAAAATGAACTCACCACAGGGTTAAAATAGTGTTAACCCAGGGTTAAAAGTGCCCTCATCACGGGGTTAACATAATGTTAACCCAGTTTAAACCTAGTACTAACCTCTGTTAGTGCATAGTACATTAATACATTGTTTAACCCAGGGTTAAAAGTGACGACAGGACAGGGTTAATAGTGTTAAGCCAGGTTTAAACACAATAACCTAAACCTGCCTAAATATATGCGTGAAAAATCGATACCCCAAGGTTAAAAGTAACCAAATCACAGGGTTAAAATAATAATGGTAACCCAGGCTTAAATGCAATACTATCCTCTGTCCAAACACAAGTGTGAAATGTTGTTTAATCAAGGGTAAAAAAAGTGACCTAATCACAGGCTAAAATAATGTTAACCCTGGGTTAAACGCAGTACTAACCTCTGTCTGAATATCTGTGTGAAACATTGTTAACCCAAGGTTAAAAGTGACCTCATCACAGACTAAAATAATGTTTAACCAGAGTTAAATGCAGTGCTGTCCCCTGTCAAAATACAATTGTGAAACTTTATTTAACCCAGCATTAAACATGATTAAAATAATGTTAACCCAGGGTTAACTAGAGTGATATCCTCTGTCTAAATACAAGTGTGAAATGTTGTTTTAACCCAGTTTTAAAAAAGATAAAAAATAATGTTAGCCCAGGGTTAACTGCAGTGCTACTCTCTATCTGAATACAAGTGTGAAAAATTGTTTAACCCAAGGTTAAAAGAGATCAAAAAAAATGTTAACCAAGGGTTAAACAGTTCTGTTCTCTCTCGAAACACAAGTGTGAAACTGATGGATCACTTTTAACCCTGGTTTAAAAAAAATTCACACCTTTATTTAGACAGTGGACAAAGTGCCTTTAACCCTAGGTTAACATTATTTGAATCACTTTTAACCATCCAAATAATGCTAAATGCTAAAAAAGGGTTAAATGTCCATAGACGAAATAAAAGTGTTTTTTTTTTAAACCAGGGTTAAAAGTGATCCAAATAGGTTAATTACAGTGCCATATTCTGTCTAAATACAAGGGTACAACCTTTAACCTTGGGTTAAAAGAAATTAAAATAATGTTAACACAGGGTTAAGCGCAGTGCTATCCTATATGTAAATACAAATGTGAAACATTGTTTAACCCTAGGTTATAAGTGATTCAAATTGATGATCCAGGGTTAAAAGCAACCTCATCATGGGGTTAAAACAATATTTACTCAGGGTTAAACAGCCCGACCCCCCCCTCCCCCCGTCACCCAATGTAATCCGTGAACCTGGTCAAACATGTGGGCGCTTTGCTCTGCTCATTCTCTGCTTTCATTTCAAAACCGTCCGTCCTTTTCAACACAACGATCAAATGCACGTCGATACAAAAGCGTCTGTATGTGAGCGTGAGGCGTAATTCCGCCGCTATCTGAACCACAAGCCCCCAGTGGAGGATTGAGCAGATAGATTTTCACTGGATGCCCGGGATTTGAGCTCCCTCGGGGGGGGTGGAGGGTTTCCTGGATCATTTCAGAAGAACGTTTTAGAAGTTTGAGTCCTCTGAGCCCCGTCTCTCCATCTCGCTCCGGAGGAAATCCCTGTTTACAGTGGCTCATGTTGAGATCATCTTCTGCTTTGAGCGAGTTTGTTACTGGCGGTTATTGCCAGTAAGATAAACAGATGCAATAAAGATCTGGAAACAAACCCAAAGATCATGACCGTTTGAAGAAGACGACCCTCTTCTGTTCCGTGTTTTATAGTTATCATTTTTATAAGCTTTTCTTAGCTTAAAGGGTTTGTTGTAAACAATTGCATTGAATTTTGTCCAAAATAGGCCTGACATGATTTATAATAGCAATTGTGATCACTTGAAATCTAATCGCATATTATCAACAATTATTTAAAATAAACATTTTAATGTTATTGTTAGTCACTCTACCCTATGCGATACTAGTTTTAAAGGAATTTTATGTGTTTCAGCCATAATTTCATCATGTTAATAGGAGTGTTTCTGAATTGTGGCCCATATGAAGGATTGAGACACAGGTCCAGTCCTGCTCGAGTCCGGTGTGTCACGGAGGACGAGTGACTGTTTACACGGACATTTCACACAGTCGAGCGAGTTGGACTCCGCACAAAAGGGGGTCTTAAATCGTTTCCCCTATTCAATGGGGCTAAAATGCCATTGGATTTGACAGGACGTAAAGGGCCGCTGGAATATGTGTGGAGTCAGCAGTCGTCCCGAGTGAAACGTTAAAGGGTCACGGCTGTGTTTGTGTACTGTAGACCTGGGCTGTGTGCTGTCTCAGCAGAGAACCACGACTGCACTGCCGTCCGGCGAGGGGACGCGTTTGATTCTTGAACAATCACCAGTTAATCAGTTAATCATCTGCGCTCTCTGTAATTAATGATTCGTTTGCCCTCATTAGCAGCCAGGATCAATGGTGATAGTTCATGAATCAGAAACTTCAACACATCGTGACTGTGATTCGGTCGGGAATAATGTGGGCGGCTCTTAGTTTGTTTATTGTGATTTGATTGGCTGTTGCAGGCGGTGTGAAACATGTTAATCACTATTACTGATATTCTGATAATTATTTGAATAAGTTTTATAAATATTTAACTTAAATCATGAGACTTTTTTGGTGAACAACAAAATATATAGGTGTATGTGTACGTTTATAGCCTTTTTAGGATCATTTACTTCATTATGTACATATATACATATAATATACATATATATGTAATTTTATTAAAGAAAAATATAAAGCATCTGTACAGAAGACAATAGTGTCATTATTCAGCTCAATTCAGTTCAGTGTTGATTCAATTCAGTTCAGTGCTGATTCAATTCAGTTCAATGTTGATTCAGTTCAGTTCAATGTTGATTCAGTTCAGTTCAATGTTGATTCAATTCAGTTCAGTGTTGATTCAGTTCAGTTCAATGTTGATTCAGTTCAGTGTTGATTCAGTTCAGTGTTGATTCAGTTCAGTTCAGTGTTGATTCAGTTCAATGTTGATTCAGTTCAGTTCAATGTTGATTCAGTTCAGTTCAATGTTGATTTAATTCAGTTCAGTGTTGATTCAATTCAGTTCAGTGTTGATTCAGTTCAGTTCAATGTTGATTCAGTTCAGTGTTGATTCAGTTCAGTGTTGATTCAGTTCAATGTTGATTCAGTTCAGTTCAATGTTGATTTAATTCAGTTCAGTGTTGATTCAGTTCAATGTTGATTCAGTTCAATGTTGATTCAGTTCAATGTTGATTCAGTTCAGTTCAATGTTGATTCAATTCAGTTCAGTGTTGATTCAGTTCAGTTCAATGTTGATTCAGTTCAGTGTTGATTCAGTTCAATGTTGATTCAGTTCAGTGTTGATTCAGTTCAGTGTTGATTCAGTTCAATGTTGATTCAGTTCAGTTCAATGTTGATTCAGTTCAGTTCAATGTTGATTCAATTCAGTTCAGTGTTGATTCAGTTCAGTTCAATGTTGATTCAGTTCAGTGTTGATTCAGTTCAATGTTGATTCAGTTCAGTGTTGATTCAGTTCAGTTCAGTGTTGATTCAGTTCAATGTTGATCCAGTTCAGTTCAGTGTTGATCCAGTTCAGTTCAGTGTTGATTCAGTTCAGTTCAATGTTGATTCAGTTCAGTTCAATGTTGGTTCAGTTCAATGTTGATTCAGTTCAATGTTGATTCAGTTCAATGTTGATTCAGTTCAATGTTGATTCAGTTCAGTTCAATGTTGATCCAGTTCAGTGTTGATTCAGTTCAGTGTTGATTCAGTTCAGTTCAATGTTGATTCAGTTCAATGTTGATTCGATCAGTTCAGTGTTGATTCAGTTCAATGTTGATTCAGTTCAGTTCAGTGTTGATTCAGTTCAATGTTGATTCAGTTCAGTTCAGTGTTGATTCAGTTCAGTTCAATGTTGATTCAGTTCAGTTCAATGTTGACGTTGCAAGTTCACTAATTTGACGCAAATTCGTTTGTAAAGCAGCTCTAGAGAGGAAATAAAAAATATTTTATGTTTATTTTTTATGTTTATAAAATATTTTTGACATTTACGCATAAATAAACCGAGTCATTTTTTAACCTATTAAATATAGTCAGCATTATATTAGTGAACTCACACCGGTGGTGTGATGTGTTTCTGGTGCGGCCTTTATCTGGACTCGTGAAGCTCATATACAGCAGGATAAAACAGAACCAGATGCCCGTTAGGCCCGTTTTTAGCATCTGGATCCGGTGTAGCGCGCCTCAAAAACTGCAGCTCTGAATGACGAAACTTTAATGAATCACGACGCTAGAAGCATAAAAGTGTCCCGCGTTATTATGAGGTAGCGTGAGATGTGCTTTCATCTGTCCTCAGAAGTTAAAGAGGGTCTGAACTGGAGCTGCGCTTCTGTTGTTAATCACCAGCTCACCACAGGCTGGTCAGCGCCGGTTGAACCGGTGAACCGGTCACATGGTCTGTTATTGACAGGACATCGATGGCGTCTTTTGTTTCGCCCTACAGGAGGAACAAACACGGCTGTGAGATGTGCCGCTGCGTCAGGTGTCCGCCGTTCACCTGCGACAAACACTGCGTCGACGGCTACAGGAAGAGCAGGAAGGGCTGCAGCGTCTGCGAGTGTGAAGGTGAGTGTGTCAGAGCAGAGGTCAGAGGTCACGAGGCCTCGTTTATCAAAATGCTCAGGCAAATTAATGAAAAAGAGGAGTTAAGTTTCATGTTTTCCACTGTTTTCATGTTTTGTGAGTCATTTTATAATTCACTCGTCACTGCAACTTTTTCTCACTATTTGTTTTTTCCCTCACAATTGTGAGTTTGTGTTTCACAATTCTGACTTCTTTTCCTCACAATTACGAGATTTAAACTCACAATTGCAAGTTATAAAGTCAGAATTGGGAGAAATAAACTTTTTCTTGCAATTGTGAATTTAGTATGTGAGTTTATATCTCATAATTATGACTTTTCTCAATATTGTGAGTTTATATCTCATAATTATGACTTTTCTCAATATTGTGAGTTTATATCTCATAATTCTGACTTTTCTCAATATTGCGAGTTTATATATCATAATTCTGACTTTTCTCAATATTGCGAGTTTATATCTCATAATTCTGACTTTTCTCAATATTGTGAGTTTATATCTCATAATTCTGACTTTTCTCAATATTGTGAGTTTATATCTCATAATTCTGACTTTTCTCAATATTGCGAGTTTATATCTCATAATTCTGACTTTTCTCAATATTGCGAGTTTATATCTCATAATTCTGACTTTTCTCAATATTGCGAGTTTATATCTCATAATTCTGACTTTTCTCAATATTGCGAGTTTATATCTCATAATTCTGACTTTTCTCAATATTGCGAGTTTATATCTCATAATTCTGACTTTTCTCAATATTGCGAGTTTATATCTCATAATTCTGACTTTTCTCAATATTGCGAGTTTATATCTCATAATTCTGACTTTTCTCAATATTGCGAGTTTATATCTCATAATTCTGACTTTTCTCAATATTGCGAGTTTATATCTCATAATTCTGACTTTTCTCAATATTGCGAGTTTATATCTCATAATTCTGACTTTTCTCAATATTGCGAGTTTATATCTCATAATTCTGACTTTTCTCAATATTGCGAGTTTATATCTCATAATTTTGACTTTTCTCAATATTGCGAGTTTATATCTCATAATTCTGACTTTTCTCAATATTGCGAGTTTATATCTCATAATTCTGACTTTTCTCAATATTGTGAGTTTATATCTCATAATTCTGACTTTTCTCAATATTGCGAGTTTATATCTCATAATTCTGACTTTTCTCAATATTGTGAGTTTATATCTCATAATTCTGACTTTATAACTCACAATTTCAACTTTATATCACACAATTCTGAGGGAAAAAGTCAGAATTGTGAGATAAAAACTCACAATGACCTTTTTTGTGTTTGTTCCACACTTATTAGTATTCCAAAGTATTCTAAAGTATTTAGATTAAGTTACTAAACTTGAGTAATGTAACGAAATACGTTACAAATGACTTTTTTAAAGCATGTATTTTGTAATCTGTAGTGAAATACATTTTAAAAGTAACCGACCCAGCCCTGGATATATATATATATATATATATATATATATATATATATATATATATTCAGCTTGATTTCTAGTCATTTTCACCTGATGATACTCATTTGCGAGTTTAAAGCACTTGTTCGCAGGTCATGAGTGGTTTGTGGGCTGGTTATTTTAACTGTGTCAACTCAGTTTCATGCCTTCATTGTGTTTCTGTGTAAATATAGTGTGTTTGCTCAGTGTATTTTAGACGTCGGCGCTCGTGTTCATCCTGTGTTCGGTCACACACACGTCGTAAACTGAGAGCAGCTATTTTGAAACATCTGGATCAGTTTTCAGCGAACTGTTTAAATATTTAGAGAGACGAAAACTTCACCATCACTAAATAACTGGTTCATTCAGTTCAGTTGATCCACAGTATGATTATATTGGCAACTCATTATTGGCAAAATATCAGCCATTTAGAGGATGTTTTTTCAGGTGGAAATGGGATATTATATTCATATTACACTAATACTGTTAGAATGATATTATGATAATGGCATGTTTCATTGGTTTCATTCGTTGTACTGCCTTTAATTTATGCTGATTTACATTTTTTTTAAAAACATTGTATTCATGGTTATCATCAACTAAAACTGAATCCAAAAAAAAAAAAAATTATTTGAAATAAAATAAAAACTCATTTTATTTCAGGTAGTTCCAACATTTCTCGTTTTTGTTTAGTTTAACGTGATGTACTAAAATAAAAAAGTGCAACTGAAATAAAAATGATTAAAAACTGTATAGGAATATTTTTAAAAAATGACTAAAACTTAAATGAAAATGCAAAATATATAAAAATAAATACTATATAATAGTATATCAATGATTGCAAAAGAACACCGTGATTTCACCGTAATAAAGTCAAAACTTACAGCAATGAAAATCAGAGAAGAATCAATAAAAAATAAAAACTTTTGGATGCATTACAGTTAAACGTGTTTAATAGTGTCACGATGCAACATAATGAAGTAAATGATCCTAAAAAATGCTTATATTTTTATTCATGTGAAATACATATTTTTATTTTTTTATTTTTTACTGTAATTTTTACTGTAATTTAAAAAAAAAAAATATTATTTATTTATTTTAATTTATAAAAATATATTTTTATTAAATAATCTATGGGGTAGAATACAAATAAGTATGTACACAATAAGTGCATTGAATCAAATGATTTACATATAAAACGGGAGCTTTATTTGTGACGGTCTTCTTGTCTTTGCCGTGACGATGGTCCGGCGCAGACAGGCGTGTGTCCAGCACCAGCGCCTCCGTCACGGTTTCCTCCAGCTTCTGTCTGACGGCCGGCGGTCGGCGCTTCGAGGAGGGTGACGGGTGGCACGACGGCTGCCGGGACTGTTACTGCCACGCCGGCCGGGAGATGTGTGTGCTGATATCCTGTCCGGTGCCCACCTGTGCCCGTCCGGTGCTCCGCCCCGAGCAGTGCTGCCCCGGCTGTGAGGGTATGTTCACACGGATCTGTCGTGGTACACTACCGTCATTTACAGACCAAGTGAAATTTTGACATTACGAAATCATTCAGTTTGTGATGAAGCTGCTGTCAGATCCAGTGCAGTCGCTGCTTCATCTGTCAACTCTCCATTACATTGTGCCTCGTTTTACTAAATAAAATGCTCCGAACAAACATAAAATCGATCCGGGGTCATGAATTGAGAAATCCTTGAGATTTTGATATATAAGAGGTCATCATACTAAAGGAATATCCTGTAAGTTCCTGAATCTTAGTCCAATAAAAGCTTTTATTGACTCCAGGTTCAGCAAACGACTCTGAAACTCCGCCTCCGTAGACGAAATCAACGCCCACTTCATCATTGCAACGTTAGCCCCGCCCACTGGTGTGTTAGTGAGACGATGAGAAGAGATGAGCGATACAGGACTGAGCACAAGTGGGCGGGGCCTATGGTGCGATGATGTATAACTATTAGTTGATGTTGCTTTGGAGGCGGGCATATGCAAATTAAGTTGCCCGTGTGATGTCACAAATCCTACAAGATCAAAATTAGCTGTATTTGGAGCTTGATTAAATAAATGCTTTGTTTATAATGATGAGGTTGTTTTAAACTATGAAATTTACAGGATGTTTTAATAATACAAAGAACTATTATATGGCAAAAGATCAAGGCAAATTTAATTTCTCATGTCATGACCCCTTTTGTAAAAGAAACTGGCTGCATTTATTTGATCAAAAATACAGTAAAAATTTGGAAATATTATTCCAATGTAAATCATCTGTTTTCTATGTGAATATATAGTAAAGTGTAATTTATTCCAGTTATCAAAGCTGAATTTATTTGATCCAAAATACAGTAAAAATCGTAAAATATTATTATAATTTAAAACAGCTGTTGTCTTTGTAAATATATAGTAAAGTGTAATTTATTCCTGTGATCAAAGCTGCATTTATTTGATCCAAAATACAGTAAAAATTATGAAATGTTACTACAATGTAAATCATCTGTTTTCTATGTAAATATATAGTACAGTATAATTTATATCCAGTGATCAAAGCTGAATTTTCAGCATCATTACTCCAGTCTTCAGTGTCACATGATCCTTCAGAAATCATTCTGATGTGATGATTTCTCCCTGTGTTTGGAAGCAGATGAGTCCGGCAGTGGGCAGCCGTACGGAATGGACATGGTGGTGTGTCGCGCTCCGGACGGCGAACTGTACGTGGAAGGAGAGACGTGGAGTCTGGACGAATGCACGCGCTGCACCTGCAGACAGGGACGTGTGCTCTGCGACGCTGAAGTGTGTCCTCCGCTGCTCTGTCACGCACCCGTCAAGAGCAAAGACAGCTGCTGCTCCGTCTGCCCAGGTACAAGATCTCAAACCGCTGCTGTGAGCAGGTGGAGCTGGGGAGGTGGAGGAGTAAATCTGCTGCAGGACCATCTTACAGCAAACTCTGAACATGTTGAGCAATCTTATTTAGGGTTTTTATGATTTAATACATTATTAGTAAGTGTTTTATTCTGATTTTAAATTATTTATTTAAATTTTACATTATTATGATTTAATTATTTGTTTTAATTTGATTGTTCTTTTGATTGTTGTGATTTTTTTTTTTTTACATGTTTTTTAATACGTAGTGTTTTATTTTGATTGTTTTTATTTTTAAATTATTTATTTAAATTTGAAGTCATTTATTTAAAGTTTTATTTCAGTTTTATATTTTTAAATATGTATTAATTTTATATTGTTATATATATATATATATATGTAAATTTTATATATATATATATATATATATATATATATACACGATTGTAAAATTTAATATTTTTAATTCACATTTAGTAAGTGTTTAATTTTTATTAGTCTTTATTTTTAACATTTACGTGTTTTATTTTGTTTTGTTTCCAATTTTAATTGGACATATTTCATGATTTAATTTTTAATTAATTTAATTAATTTAGGAACACACAATATGTAAGAAGTTCATTCACAAGTTACTTTAACGACACATCCGCAGCTCTTCTGATTTAATAAAATGTTTGAAAATTTTAAATAATTAAGTAAAACACTGTCTTACGATTTTTAGAAAGTGTTTTATTTTGATGGTTTCTATGGAAACGGAACAGAAAAAACTCGTTTGCACATAGTAAAGCTTGAGTAATAAATGTAGGCGTCCTGAAGGAGCGCAGAAGCGGCTCGTTTCATGAACATGTGCCTCTTCAGACACGGAGTCGAGTTACTATCAATAAAGCAGCCGGGGCGAAGCGGACGCTTTTACGCGTGAACCGCAGGGCAGGAAACATGTGTCCGTCGGCCGGCCGTCACGCACGTCTCATTTAAAGGCTCTAACCTGCGAACACATGTGGTCACTGCAGTGAATCATGGTCTTGTTCTGTGTTTCTGCCCGCAGAGGACAAACTCGAGCCGCTCCTGCCCGTCAACGGCAGCCGGCAGGAATACTGCGTCTCCGGCAACGGAGAAATCCTCCTGGCCGGGGATTCGTGGAAGTCCAACGCCTGCACCAGCTGCACCTGCCGGAACGGGAGCGTCCGGTGTTTCTCGCAGCAGTGTCCGGCGGCCGGCTGCAGGGTTCCTGTCCTGCGTAAGGGCCAGTGCTGCCCGCAGTGCCTCGGTACGTGTGTCCACTGCGTCCACTGAGAATCACTGACACACAAGACGCTGCGTTTCATTTACACTGATGCTTGAATGTAGAAACTTTTTTTATTTTAAAATTATTTTTTTATTAACTGTTTTGTTTTTATTTTAGTTTTTTTTTTTGTTTAAATTTTGCATTTTTTTATACATATAATTTAATTTTTAAGTGTTTTTGTATTATTTAACTACATTTTTATTGTTTAGTTTTTAGTGTTTTATTTCAGTTGCTTTTATTTTAATTTATTTATTTATTTTAGGCTTAATTCTTTTGTGTTATTTCATTTTTAGTGCTTAATATTTATGAAAATATTTTTATGATTTAATACAAGTGTTTTCCTGCAGTTACTTTTCTTTTAAGTTTATTTATTGACTTGAATTTTACATTTTTATTATTAAATTATTTTATTTTATTATTTGATTTGATTTTATTATTTATTTTAATATTAAATATATTTTTAGTAAGAGTTTTATTTTGATTGCTTTCTTTTTAAACTTATTTATTTTGACTTTACTTAATTTTTTATTATTATTTATTTAATTTAAGTGTTTTATTTAGATTTTATTTTTTATAAATTTTTAGTGCGTGTTTTATGTAATTGCTATTCTTTTTAAATTATTTATTTTATTTATTTTTATTTTACATCATTCTTAACAAGTTTTGTTTTTATTTCATAATTTTTATTTTATTTTGACTAATTTTCTTTTAATTTAAGTGTTTTATTTAGATTTTATTTTTTATTAATTTTTAGTGAGTGTTTTATGTAATTGCTATTCTTTTTAAATTATTTATTTATATTTTACATCATTCTAAGCAAGTTTTGTTTTTATTTCATTATTTTCTATTTTATTTTGACTAATTTTCTTTTAATGTAAGTGTTTTATTGTCATTGCTTGTCTTTAAATATTACGCGGCTCATCCAATCAGAGCAGAGGGGCGGGGCTCAGCGTATGAAGCATTGTTGAAACACAAACACTGGCATGTCATTGAGATCCATCGGTCGGCCTGACGGACTAAAGCCAGGAAAACATTCCAGCGATATCCGCGCATTCACATGTTTCCTGATCCGCGGCTCTCAATGTGGGAAAGAGCAAATCACTCCGTCAGCTTTTCCTTTAGAGGGAAAAAGCCTTGCATTGTTCGCCCTCCATGTTTCATCTTTTCTTTGTTTTGATTTTAGAGTCGAGCACAAAAACGGGCAGTTTGTTTTTCCCCATAAAAATATTACAGTGGAAATCACGGGATAAATCACACGCCCTCCGTATCAGATGAAGTGGTGTGGCTGCGGGTTTGGATGATGTCTGGATAAGATTGATGATGCTCTCTCGACGCTCCGCAGTCATTCTGTGTGTTTTTTTTCCGTCCTCAGAGGTCACAACAACGTCAGCGCCAGTGACGCTGTGGAGCGCCGCGGCCGAACCCGAGAGCCGGAGCGCCGGGACCAGCGCCGCTCCTCCGCTCTTCACCGCCACAGGTGCCAACACACTCCTGAGAAATGAGCTCTCAGGGACACCGTACCCATCATCAGGACATTTACATGATCGCCACTGCAAACACTGCCAATAATTTAATCACTATTATGATTTATCTCAAGGAAGTGTTTTATTTTGATTTAATTAAAAAAATAAATCATAAAAATGTCAAATTTTGTATTATTTAATTTGACATTTTTATGATTTGATTAATATTTAATTAGTTTTATTTTGATGATTGCTTTTATTTTAAAATTATTTATTTAGGTTGATTTATACGATTTTACGATTTCATGTTTTAGTGTTTTGATTTGATTTTTTTTATTTCAATTTTATATTTTTATGATAAATTTCTATTGTTTTTATTTTAATTTTTGTGTTTAGCCGTTTTATTTTAAATTCTTTTTCATTTTTAAAGTTTTAAAAACATATTATGTTTTGATTGTTTGGGGGTTTTAATTTGAGTGATTTTTTTTTTTAATTTTAAAATTATTTGTTTTTATTGTAGTAAAATTTAAAGTTTTTAATTGTTTGTAAAATTTAGTTGTTTTAGAGTGTTATTTAGTATTATTTAATTTTACATTTTATGATTTGATTCATATTTAGGTTGATTTTATATTAAAATTATACATTTTAATTAATTTTATTTTGGTTTTAATTCGACTGATATTATTTTAATTTTAAATTCTTATTAATTTTAGTAACTGTTTTATTGTTTACATTTAAAAAAAATTTTGTTTTCATATTGTTTATTTAATTTCACATTTTATCATTTAATTAATGTCCATTAAGTGTTTTAATTCGACTGATTTTATTTTAAAATGATTTATTTTAATTGTAAATTTTTATTAATTTTAGTAACTGTTTTATTGTTTACATTTTTAAATTTATTTTTTTTAATATTGTTTATTTAATTTCACATTTTATAATTTAATTAATGTCCATTAAGTGTTTTAATTCGACTGATTTTATTTTAAAATGATTTATTTTACTTCTAAATTTGATTTCTAGTAAGCGTTGACTCACGACCGTCGAACAATAGAACAATATGAGTCGTAGCAGCCAATAAAAGCAGAGGAAGATCTGTTTTCATTCACACTGATTAGACGAGACGCTGCGTGTGACAGGATGGATGTTTTCTGACGTCAGTCTTCTCTTGTCTAGATGGTAAAGGACTGTCGAAGGACGTCCCGAGCCAGATGGAGATGACGCTCATCTACCAATCAGCGGCCTGGATTCTGGCCGGCATTCTCTTGGCCGTCGTCATCTTCCTCATCGTAGCCGTCCTGGTCAACAAGAGGAAGAACTGGATTCAGATGTCCTGCTACAGCGCGCCCAAAAAGGTAAAGGTCAAAGTTTATTTGTACACCCACGGCTGACCCACGAGCTTCACAGAGCGTGACAACAAAATAAAAGAAATGAACGACTGTCGCTCGTCTCCGGAATCAAGAACGCACGGTTTCGTAAGAGCCGTTAAAGCTGGAATGACTGAATCCGTCGTCTGCCAAGAGAGGAGAATGTGCCATGAAATGAAGTGTTGCAGCGTGGGTAATTAATCTCATATATCATACCAGCGGGTCACTCGTGCAAAACAAGTGGTTTCGACACCAAACTTCATTTGCAAGTGACACAATATTTAACGTCACTGGCGATGAATTATTCCCAGAATGAAGAGATGAAGTCTGAAAAGAGGCTGAATGATGTTTTGAGGTGGTGATGTGACTCAGGAGTCGACGGCCGCTTGTGTCAAAGTGCGTCACCATCAATGAAACTAAAGTTTAACGTTTGACAATTAAGAAATCGAGATATAAATGTTACGGTTGTCATTTTAAAGTTGCAAGACACAATCGTGCTAAATCATGCGCCGTTTACTATTTAGTTCCCGCGATCTGCTAAATCGAGCACAAGATTTACTATTTCATTCCTGCGATTTGCTGAGACGATTTCTAAATCAAATTAGTAAATCGTGTGCTTGATTTATCCTTCTATTTTTTCCAGAATGTTGTGTGTAAAGCTCTGTATTTTTTCAGCTTTAAAACGAAGTTGTTTTCAATGCAGATGCACTTCAAAATCATTCCATCATCCTGGAAACTTTATCACACACCATATACAGTTACATAAACATGTCCAATTTCAAATATATAAATAATATAATATACTGTACGTATGTGGATAAAGCTATTCGCACTCACGTAACATATAATAACGTGAAATATATATATATATATACAGGGGTGGGGAGTAACTTAGTTTCGTATTTAAAATACAAGATTTGAGTCACTGTATTTCATTACAGTTTCATTTTAAATGGGTGGTAATCAGATTACAGTTACATCTGAAAAGTGTTTTAGATTACCAAAGTGATTACTTTGAGTTTTAATGTCATTTAAACAGCGATTGGTGATTCTCTGACTCTGACTGTCTGAAAAAGAGTTAAGTTTCATGTTTTCCACTGTTTTCATGTTTTGTGAGTCATTTTATAATTCACTCGTCACTGTGACTTTTTCTCACTATTTGTTTTTTCTCAGAATTGCGATATTTAAACTCACAATTGCAAGTTATAAAGTCAGAATTATGAGATATAAACTTGCAATACTGACTTTTTTTCTTGCAATTGTGAATTTAGTGTGAGTTTATATCTCATAATTCTGCCTTTTCTCAATATTGTCAGTTTATATCTCATAATTCTGACTTTTCTCAATATTGTGAGTTTATATCTCATAATTCTGCCTTTTCTCAATATTGTCAGTTTATATCTCATAATTCTGACTTTTCTCAATATTGTGAGTTTATATCTCATAATTCTGACTTTTCTCAATATTGTGAGTTTATATCTCATAATTCTGACTTTTCTCAATATTGTGAGTTTATATCTCATAATTCTGACTTTTCTCAATATTGTGAGTTTATATCTCATAATTCTGCCTTTTCTCAATATTGTCAGTTTATATCTCATAATTCTGACTTTTCTCAATATTGTCAGTTTATATCTCATAATTCTGCCTTTTCTCAATATTGTCAGTTTATATCTCATAATTCTGACTTTTCTCAATATTGTGAGTTTATATCTCATAATTCTGACTTTTCTCAATATTGTGAGTTTATATCTCATAATTCTGACTTTTCTCAATATTGTGAGTTTATATCTCATAATTCTGACTTTTCTCAATATTGTGAGTTTATATCTCATAATTCTGACTTTTCTCAATATTGTGAGTTTATATCTCATAATTCTGACTTTTCTCAATATTGTCAGTTTATATCTCATAATTCTGACTTTTCTCAATATTGCGAGTTTATATCTCATCATTCTGACTTTTCTCAATATCGTGAGTTTATATCTCATAATTCTGACTTTTCTCAATATCGTGAGTTTATATCACACAATTCTGACTTTTCTCAATATTGTGAGTTTATATCTCATAATTCTGCCTTTTCTCAATATCGTCAGTTTATATCTCATAATTCTGACTTTTCTCAATATTGTGAGTTTATATCTCATAATTCTGACTTTTCTCAATATTGTGAGTTTATATCTCATAATTCTGACTTTTCTCAATATTGTGAGTTTATATCTCATAATTCTGACTTTTCTCAATATTGTGAGTTTATATCTCATAATTCTGCCTTTTCTCAATATTGTCAGTTTATATCTCATAATTCTGACTTTTCTCAATATTGCGAGTTTATATCTCATAATTCTGACTTTTCTCAATATCGTGAGTTTATATCTCATAATTCTGACTTTTCTCAATATCGTGAGTTTATATCACACAATTCTGACTTTTCTCAATATTGTGAGTTTATATCTCATAATTCTGCCTTTTCTCAATATTGTCAGTTTATATCTCATAATTCTGACTTTTCTCAATATTGTGAGTTTATATCTCATAATTCTGACTTTTCTCAATATTGCGAGTTTATATCTCATAATTCTGACTTTTCTCAATATCGTGAGTTTATATCTCATAATTATGACTTTTCTCAATATTGCGAGTTTATATCTCATAATTCTGACTTTTCTCAATATTGCGAGTTTATATCTCATAATTCTGACTTTATAACTCACAATTGCAACTTTATATCACTCAATTCTGAAGGAAAACGTCAGAATTGTGAGATAAAAACTCACAATGACCTTTTTTGTGTTTGTTCCACACTTATTAGTATTCCAAAGTATTCTAAAGTATTTAGATGAAGTTACTAAACTTGAGTAATGTAACGAAATACGTTACAAATGACTTTTTAAAGCATGTATTTTGTAATCTGTAGTGAAATACATTTTAAAAGTAACCCACCCAGCCCTGGATATATATATATATATATTTGTTTACATCGTCTGAAAATTGAACTATTTTAATGCACAAGTAAGTCATGAAGATTTTAACTGTTGGCTTTCCATGTTTTCACTGTTAGAGGGCGCTATTACATTTTATTATTTGAAATTTTTGTGAATATTATCAAAAAACGCTGGCGAGGAAAGAGTTAAATATTATTAACACTAACATCAGGAAATGTGAAAAGCACAAATAAAAACTGATGATTTTTTCCATATATAGCTATTTGCAGAAAACCCAAACATTGCACGTTTTTTCTCTGCAGACGGTGATCCTGAAGAAGCACGTGAATAAGAACTCGGTCGTGTACATGGAGCCGTCCAAAGAGAACAAGTTCCAGAGGAACAACAGCTTCCCGTCAGACGCGGAGCGGATCACCATCCCGCGGGCCAAGCTCGCCAACGGGCACGGATGCTAACCGCATCTGGACCGCACTCCAACCGAACGCTGGCGAATCCGGCGGCGACTCATTGGGAGCTTCGGTCTCCGGCAGAAGAACCAAGTATTGTGAAACATCACGACATCTCGTGCTTTATTTAATGTTTTTATCACGCGTCAACGGGGACGACAGTTTCATGGACATGGAGCGCCGTGCCGTTCTGCGTCGATCCGCGACGAAACGTTCAGACGGAACAATTATTACCATCGTGTAAATCCACACGGACCACAGAAGAGAGGAATTTCCAACAAATCCTGAGGCTTTACAGGACTCTTTATTCATTTCTATATGTTTTACTTGTAGTTTATCATTAGTCACTTTTAAGCTCGTGTCGTGACGAGCGAGAGACTAAACATTCCTGCTCCGTTTAGAGTCGTCTTCGTTTCAACTTCATCTATAATGTAATTCAAGGTTTTTTGGAGCCAAAAAAGGCATTATTTACAGTAACATTGTTCGCTCTCTGACCGGCTGTTTTTGATACTGTATCTTTAAGAGATATGTAAATGACCTCTGCTGTGATTGGCCGACCTCTGTCACATGTTTAAAAATGGTTGTGATGTCACACCCGAGTCATTTTTGCGGTTTAGTTTCAGTAAACGGACTGAGGAACAGTCGGGATTTTGAAATCGCACTATCCAAATGAAAAACGGCGTCAGTCAAACGTTGTGTCGCGTGTTCGTCTGAATGAACGACACGACGATGATCGGGTTTTGAATAACGTCTGAGCCGCTCGCGGGGGAATTAGAGCGAATGTTTGATAAATGTACAAAAAAAACCATTTAAAAAAAAAAAAAATAGTAGAGGAAAGTATCTTATTTATTTTTTCACATTTATTTATTAATACTAAACACTAGTGGTTGCGAGTTCTGTCTGGTCTGTGATGTTGGCAGAGAAACCCAAAGCTGCTGTACAGTTTTGTAAACCGTCTGTCTGCTTTATATCTGAGCTTATTTATTTGTGTCAATATGATCCTCTAGATGTTCGGCTGTAACACTTGTACACTTGTTTTTGAAATAAAAATGAATTGTGTGAACCGTGTCGTTTCTTGTAGCTTAATATACCAGTGTCATAAATGTTAATGCCCCTTTTACACAATGCAAAAACTCTCTCAGAATGTGTATCATTTATTATCGCTTGTCAAATTTGCCCTTATTTGGGTGACACGCCATTTTTGTGCGTGTCCCTTTAAATGCAAATGAGCTGCTGCTCCAGAAGAGGGCGGAGCTTTAACAGCTCAACAACAACAAAGCTGGAGAATCTCACGCAGACAAAATGAGGAAAGTGTTCAAACTGATGGAGAGACTCAGGAAGAAGTTTCTGAACGGTTAGTGGATAAATTGATGTAGTTGCTGTGGAGTTGATCAACTCATCACTAGCATGTGTCGTCACGTTCATCTTTTTTCCTTGAATCCACCCTCGTTTGTGGCGTAAAATGACGGCATCAACAACACTCGACTACAACAACTCTTCCTCTTCTCTAAAGCTGCACAACATGGCCCCGCCCCCTTTGATGAGTGTTCTCGGGGGTGGGGTTTATGTAAATTTTGGGGTTTGTGATGTCACTAACTCAGGAAGAAGCTCGTTGTAGTCTTTAAAAAGCGATTTCTGTAAAAGAAAATCTGTCTCGTCACTGAACTTTGAGTGTCGTAACTTCACAGATGTTGTTTCTGAACAGAAACACACTAAAGTTAAAAAAGTGAAATCATAATCAAGGTCTCAAATCTTGACTGAATAACTTCTTTAATAAAGATTAATATTTAATTTATAAATTATAGCTCTACCAGAAATCGATTTCATTTGTTTTTTTGTTCTACTGTAAAAAAAAAAAACAGTTTTTTAATTGTAACAATTTCAATTTTAATGTTAATGTTTCCTTTTATGTGTTGCATAAATATTGTTACGCAACTTGTGCGTCAAACTTCATAGAGAGGAGCGAGATGACAAATCTTAAACCCATAAACGTAATTTATATATGTGTAATTTTAACGCATAATTAAACGTCATGACAGCAAAATGAATGAGTAACTACTATAAATAAAACTAAATTTATATAAAAATATACTAATATAATCTCTTATATGGTCTCCAACTGTAAATCGATCGATCAAAGTGATCTAAAGTAACATTGAAACAGTGTGTTGTGAGAAATGTGTATGAAATCATCAGAGAGATGATGCTAAAACGCAAATGAAAATCAAGACACTGTGATATGGGAAAATATTTTACTTCCTTCAGCTGTGGACTGTACAGTATTCTGTGTGAATGACGACTGGACCCGGTTCGATCGCTGCGGTTCTTCAGGGCAGGAGATCACAGGAGGATCTTGTAATAATCGTCTCTGTAGCTGTACAGAACGACCACAGCGACCCTGAAACACAAACCGTTTCACAGATCACAAAAACAACTGTTTAGAGGATCTGTAGTTCCCAAACACAGGGAGTCACGTCCACTTCTGCAAAGAACTACAAGAAAAATGGCGGTAAAAGACGAGGAGGGAGTGGATGATTTGAGCCTCCACAGAACTTCAGCGCTCGGATCAGGTTTTATGAGTCTAAATTAAAGCGTCTGGAAACGCGAGCGGCTTCTGAAACCGGTCAGAGACCCGAAGACGCTTTAAACGCTTTCCCAGATGATCTCGAGAGCGTCAGCCACATGTCAAGCTCTGATCATATGATGCGTGTTTATAACCTCAACAGTGTTTTTAAAACATCAAAAATTCACCCAGAGTGAAAGAAAATGATTGAGTTTCTACTGTAAAAGAAGGTGTTTTGAAGAACATTTGACTTCCGTTACGTATGGACAAAAAAACAACGGAGGTGTTGGAGAGGAAACGATATTTGTCAAAATATCGCAAAACAGGAAGAGCCTCATTTATAATACGAGTCAAACTGACCGTGACGAACGGCAGCTTTGATGTGTTTCCATTTATTCTCAAACGAATCAGTGAAGAGTTCTTTGAACAGAACTGACTCGCTCGGACGAATCATTCTGAACACGATTCGGATAAGAACGATAATGGGTCTCAAACGATGAATGACAAAAACATCAACAGCCAATCAGAATCCATCCTGATTTAACCCTCTGCTGCTCTTCACAAGATGGGCAAAATTATTATTATTATTATTTCAATGAAATGATTGCACTATATTTTAGTTTGATACTATTTTTTATTTAATATTTTGTGTTTTGAGGGGATTTTCTGATTATATTTATGCTGTAATTTTGAGTATAGACCAGAAAATGAAATTTCCAACTGAACGCTGTGAAGTTCGGTCTCTTTTTAAAGGCGATATGTGGAAGATCAGGGCTGAGGATGTTACGTTTATTGTTATGAAAAATGCACAATTAAATTTTTATATGAAATACATATTTTACTCTAAAACTGTGAGAAAACACAGTAAAGTTTTGTTCCAAATTTGAGGTTGATCTCAAACACTGAGCGTTCAGTCAGATTTATTTGAGCCGCAGTACCAAACGCTTCCACTGGATGAAATCTGCTTCCTGTTTCAGGACGGTTTAACCTTTAACTGTTAAATCCTTTCATTCTCGGTGGAAATGCACGTTTACCGTCTGGACGCGCGGCCCGTTACCTTTTGTAGATTTTGAAGTGGTGGATCTGTTCGCAGATGCATTTGAGGTAGCGCTGTTTGGGCAGACGAGAGAGGAGCGTCTTCACGCTGATGTTGAACTGCTCCTCGCCGTCGAACTGAGAAAACAAGAGGCACTGATCACAACCTTAAAACATCTCCCTTCAAATAAAACTGAAATAAAATAGATATTTCAGCTTATATTTCACTTTTTTTAATAAAAATAAATTGATATTTTAACTTATAAAAAAAAAATCAGGAAAAAAATTTAATCTAAGTTAAAATATCTACTTTTTTATTTTATTAAAAATAGCAGAAGATTTTTAAATATATTTTAATAAAATAAAATAGATATTTTAACTTATATATAACTTTTTTCTGCTATTTTTAACATTTTTTAATAAAATAAATTGATATTTTAACTTATAAAAAATATCAGAAAAAAAATTTAATACAAGTGAAAATATCTACTTTTTTATTTTATTAAAAATATTTTAAAAAATTGCTGAAGCTTTTTAAATATATTTTAATAAAACAAAATAGATATTTTAACTTATATTTCAATTTTTTTCTATTTTTAACATTTTTAATAAAATAAATTAATATTTTAACTTATAAAAAAAATCTGAAAAAAATTAAATATAAGTTAAAATATCTACTTTTTTATTTTATTAAACATATTTAAAAAAAAATTGTATAAGATTTTTAAATATATTTTAATAAAACAAAATAGATATTTTAACTTATATATAACTTTTTTTTTCAGCTATTTGCCAAGGAAAAATTTCTCAATTATATTTAGTTTAACTTGATGTGTTAAAATAACTAAAATAAAAGATAAAATAATGCAGTTTCCTGACAAAAGTCGACTGAAATAAAACATACATTTTTTCTCATTTTCATTTAGTTTAACTTGATGTAGTAAAATAAATAAAACCATAAATGCATCACTTAAAATAAATGTTAAAAAATAACTTTAAATTAATGCACTAAAACTGAAATATAAAATATATAGGTATATTTAAAATAAAAACAATAGCAACTAAAAATGATTAAAAACATTTTAACAACTAAAATTAAAAAGGAAAACACAAAAATGTTAAATTAAATTATGAGTTTCTCAACGGCACTAATGTCCCTGCAGGAGTGTTTTTGTCACACGCTCAGTTTCAGAGAGAAATCTCCCATCATGCTCAGCAACAGCATGTTTGTTCCTCTGAACAACACGAACGGGCTGTTCTTCCCATTCTGGGCGAGAGGGTTTCCCTCATCACGCGTCCCGCCGTCAGCAGACAGGATCCCCCTCTTCCGCACTTTCCCCCTGGAATGCCTTTTATTTACTCAGAATAGCTCATAATAATAGTGGGCGGCACGAACCTCAAGGGACAGGAAGTTGATGAGCGTTTCCTTGGGCAGATCGACCTGCGGAGGAATGCGACAGAAGAGATTGTGAAGGTCACTTCTACAGACACAATGGAGTCTTATCTGAAGAACGGCGCAGACCGACGGGGTACGATGTAAACACGGCGTACCAGTCAACAGGAAGTGCTCCAAATGTGCGTTGACAGGGTAAAAGTCAGAGTAAATATGCCACCGAAGTACCATTGTTTCCATAATCAGGGTTTCTGCAGGTTTTATGAAGGTCACTGTAAGACTTTAAGAGCTTTTTGAGGAATAGATTGAGACGTCGACATGTTGTCTGAAACACTTCCATTAGTTTTTGACTCATTTTATAAAGAAAAACAGCTTGAATAGTTCTCGAACATGAAAAACCTTCCTCAGAATGTCTTGTTTTCCAGTATAAATGTCTGATGTACGTTTACTGGAGGAGCAAATGAAGTCTTGAATGAAGCGAGAAGAACAAATATAAAGAAAAATAAAGTTAATTTCATAATGAAAACAAGTTTTCATAAAATATTATTGGCATATACGTGTTCATCAAAAATATTTAAGAAATTGCAGAAGTTTTTTAATATATTTTAATAAAACAAAATAGATATTTTAACTTATATATAACTTTTTTCTGCTATTTTTAACATTTTTTAATAAAATAAATTAATATTTTAACTTCTAAAAAAAATCAGAAAAAAATTAAATATAAGTTAAAATATCTACTTTTTTATTTTATTAAAAATATTTTAAAAAAATTGCAGAAGATTTTTAAATATATTTTAATAAAATAAAATAGATATTTTAACTTCTAAAAAAAAATCAGAAAAAAATTAAATATAAGTTAAAATATCTACTTTTTTATTTTATTAAAAATATTTAAAAAAAATTGCAGAAGATTTTTAAATATATTTTAATAAAATAAAATAGATATTTTAACTTCTAAAAAAAAATCAGAAAAAAATTAAATATAAGTTAAAATATCTACTTTTTTATTTTATTAAAAATATTTTTTAAAAAATTGCAGAAGATTTTTAAATATATTTTAATAAAACAAAATAGATATATATATTTAACATATATATATATATAACTTTTTTTCTGCTATTTTTAACATTTTTTAATAAAATAAATTGATATTTTATCATGTGTTCATGTTTTATGCATTTTTGTTTAATTTCTAAGAAAACAAGACTTTGTATATTAATTTTGCATCTCCAGTAAACGCGTACATGAAAACAAGACAAAAACACAGAGGAAGCGCGTGAAGCGTTTTAAAGCCTGATCTACAGCGAGCGCGTGATCGTGTCTCTGTCGTCGTCTGTGAAGCCTGAACTCAGATCTGCGTCTGAACTCGTAACTCAGGGTTAAACGGAGTTTTGCAAACTGTAATAACACCAAACCACTCTATTCCCCACATAACCACTAATTAACAAAATATGCAAACGATGTGAATCTGGCTGACAAGCGTTCCCCTCCTTTCGCTGTTTACACTTCTGCTGCGACCAGAACCAACACTAAACATGCGCACATATATATATATATATTTGGGTTATTGATGAATAAAGGTTTTTAAAAGTGTAAAAAAACGTTTAAAGTTTTATTGAGTGTTATCAATGAGATTAAAATAAATGAAATAAAATATTAAAAAATAACTTTCAAATAATGCACTAAAACAACAAACTTAAACTGAAATATAATTTATATAGGTATATTTAAAACAAAAACAATAGCAAGTAAAAATGATTAAAAACATTTTAACAACTAAAATTAAAATGGAAAATACAAAAATGTTACAAAATAACTATTAGTTTCTCAATGGCACTAAATGTGATGCAAATGTGCGATTATCACAATTACAACATTCAATTACATAATATGACGACAAAATCTGTATCCAATTTATTTCAATATGAACTTGAAAAAATAAATGTAAAATAAATGGATCTATTCCTATTTTCATAAATAAATAGTTAGAAACTCGAATATAAAGGAAGTAAAGGAAGTGTGTTTTTTTCTGCGAAGTTTTTCATGTCTGCAGGTTGAAGCGACCCCAAAAAACATGATATTTAGCCCCTGAAATGTGAATTTTACCAGAGGAACCCTGCCAAAAACACGGATTTTACCCCCTGGAACGCAATTTTTTTGGGATTATATAAAAATGCCAAATATGGCATATATTGGTCGACCACTAATGTATATCTTGAATGCAATGCAAGTCGCTTTAGATAAAAGCAAATGTGTTGATCTGAAAGCAGGAAATGACATCATGTACTTACAGCCAACACTTCAATCTCGCTGCTCTTGTTCTGTAAGTTACTGCTTAGATTCTGCAGTCGCGTCTGAATCTGAAAGACAGAATCAGTTCATGTTCATAATGCAAACGCACAGAAAACAAAAGGTTTTTTGTTTTATATATATATATATATATATATACACGCTGGCAGTCAAAAGATAGGAAAACTGTTAAACACTGATAATAATCATAAATGTTTGTTGATCATCAAATCATCATATCAGAATGATTTCTGAAGGATCATGTGACTCTGAAGACTGGAGTAATGATGCTGAAAATTCAGGAATAAATTATACTGTACTATATATTCACATAGAAAACTGATGATTTACATTATAATAATATTTTGTATTTTTGATCAAATAAATGCAGCTTTGATCACTGGAATAAATTACACTTTACTATATATTTACATAGAAAACAGCTGTTTTAAATTCTAATAATATTTCCCAATTTTTAATGTATTTTTGATCAAATAAATGCAGCTTTGATCACTGGAATAAATTACACTTTACTATATATTTACATAGAAAACAGCTGTTTTAAATTCTAATAATATTTCCCAATTTTTAATGTATTTTTGATCAAATAAATGCAGCTTTGATCACTGGAATAAATTACACTCTACTATATATTTACATAGAAAACAGCTGTTTTAAATTATAATAATATTTTACGATTTTTACTGTATTTTGGATCAAATAAATGCAGCTTTGATCACTGGAATAAATTACACTTTACTATATATTTATATAGAAAACAACTGTTTTAAATTATAATAATATTTTATGATTTTTACTGTATTTTTGATCAAATAAATGCAGCTTTGATCACTGGAATAAATTACACTTTACTATATATTTACATAGAAAACAGCTGTTTTAAATTATAATAATATTTCCCAATTTTTAATGTATTTTTGATCAAATAAATGCAGCTTTGATCACTGGAATAAATTACACTCTACTATATATTTACATAGAAAACAGCTGTTTTAAATTATAATAATATTTTACGATTTTTACTGTATTTTGGATCAAATAAATGCAGCTTTGATCACTGGAATAAATTACACTTTACTATATATTTATATAGAAAACAACTGTTTTAAATTATAATAATATTTTATGATTTTTACTGTATTTTTGATCAAATAAATGCAGCTTTGATCACTGGAATAAATTACACTTTACTATATATTTACATAGAAAACAGCTGTTTTAAATTATAATAATATTTCCCAATTTTTAATGTATTTTTGATCAAATAAATGCAGCTTTGATCACTGGAATAAATTACACTCTACTATATATTTACATAGAAAACAGCTGTTTTAAATTATAATAATATTTTACGATTTTTACTGTATTTTGGATCAAATAAATGCAGCTTTGATCACTGGAATAAATTACACTTTACTATATATTTATATAGAAAACAACTGTTTTAAATTATAATAATATTTTACGATTTTTACTGTATTTTGGATCAAATAAATGCAGCTTTGATCACTGGAATAAATTACACTTTACAATATATTTACATAGAAAACAGCTGTTTAAAATTATAATAATATTTTACGATTTTTACTGTATTTTTGATCAAATAAATGCAGCTTTGATCACTGGAATAAATTACACTTTACTATATATTTACATAGAAAACAGCTGTTTTAAATTATAATAATATTTTATGATTTTTACTGTATTTTTGATCAAATAAATGCAGCTTTGATCACTGGAATAAATTACACTTTACTATATATTTACATAGAAAACTGATGATTTACATTATAATAATATTTTGTATTTTTGATCAAATAAATGCAGCTTTGATCACTGGATATAAATTACACTTTACTATATATTTACATAGAAAGCTGATATTCTAAATCATAATAATATTTCACAATTTTTAATGTATTTTTGATGAAATAAATTCAGCTCTGATGAGCAGGCTCTTTCAGAAACATTAAAACACTGACAGGCAGTGTAATAAAGTTGGTGTTCGCTGGACGGGTCTGAGTCATTATTTCGTCAGCAGGGCGTCACCGCTGTCCTGAGGACTCGTGCACGCTGAATTAAACAGCAATTGAGCTGAAATGAACTTCTCATGGGGCATCACGGATTCAAGACCTTGATAGCTTCATGAAGTGTGAAAATGTCAAAGGGAAATTTGCCACAATTTGAGAATGTGGATTGATGGTAAATGCATTAAAAAAACAAGCGTGTGTGTGATCGTGAGGGGAACTGATATCCTCTACAGGCCTTAAAGGCACAAGATGAAGGAGAAAACGTGTTTCCCATGATGTGAGATCAATGCCCAAAACCTGTGCGGACCTGCGTCTCGTATCTCCGGCGGGAGCTGGCGGAGACTTTCTCAGGCGTCACGAGGTTCACGTTCATGCCGGCGTTGCTCCCGTGGGACTCGGACAGACCTGGCGGACGCCAAACACACGAGATGATGAAAACATGAGGCTTCATTCAAACATCTGCTGGAAACACTTTAGATTCATTCGACGTCTATCAAGGTTTTAACCGTAAGTGCCAGAGCCGATCCATCACGTGTGCAGAATTACACTACACTGAATCACTGTGGGCCTCGATCATGTTTCTTTAATGAAAGCCATGAGGACACGTCACAGTGAAACACCACTGTACAGTGACTTGATTTGAACTGAATCAATGTTAAGCTGAACTGAACTAGTTTATAATTGACGTGCAGTAGTTATTGAACTGAACTGAATCAACATCAAATTGAACTGAACTGAATAATGATATGAATGTGATGAATCCATACAGTGATGGAGAGGGTTTTTTTTAAACATTTGATTATGATTATGCTGTAGCTGAAACCTTTCTTATATTGTATCTGTCCTGTTGTTTGTAATTTGCATCTTCATTCCTATTTTTAATAACAAAGATTAAAATGAATTTTGGTCACATTACACCAACCAAACCCATCAATGAACTAAACCCACCAACCAACCCAACCCAACCAACCCAACCTAACCCAATCAACCAACTCAACCCAACCCAATCAACCAACCCAACTCAACCCAACCCAATTAACCAACCCAACCCAACCCAACCCAATCAACCAACCCAACTCAACCCAACCCAACCCAATCAACCAACCCAACCCAACCCAATCAACCCAACCAACCCAATCAACCAACCCAATCAACCCAACCAACCCACCCAACCCAACCCAATCAACCCAACCAACCCACCCAACCCAACTCAACCCAATCAACCAACCCAACCCAACCCAATCAACCCAACCAACCCAATCAACCAACCCAATCAACCCAACCAACCCAACCAACCCAACCAACCAACCCAATCAACCCAACCCAATCAACCAACCCAACCCAACCTAATCAACCAACCCAACCCAATCAACCCAACCCAACCAACCCAATCAACCAACCCAACCCAATCAACCCAACCTAATCAACCCAATCAACCAAACCAACCCAATCAACCCAATCAACCCAACCCAACCAACCCAATCAACCAACCCAACCCAATCAACCCAACCTAATCAACCCAATCAACCCAACCCAACCCAACCAACCCAATCAACCCAACTCAACCCAATGTGTGTGCCCTAACTTGAATGGGTTAAATGCAGAGGACAAATTCTGAGTATGGGTTACCATACTTGGCCTTCACGTGTCACTTTCACTGCTTTTTCAACCAAACCAACCCGATCACCAACCAAACCCACCAATAAAACAAACCTACTAACCAACCCAACCAAACAAACGCAACTCAACCCAATGTTTGTGCGCTAAATGCAGACGACAGATTCCAAGTATGGGTTACCATACTTGGCCTTCACTTTCACATGAGGTTCAATGTGCTTTAAGCGCAAGAACAAGCAATTGACACTGGAATTAAAAATAACAATTGAAAAATTGAAAAACTAATATAGTTTATAATATAAAAAAAATATTAAAAGTGTAAATCTGAAAATCATTAATGATAAAAACAAAAACAAACAAATAAACTAGGTTACTGCTCAGTAACTTGAAAAACAAACCAACATAAAGAAGACTCGTAATAAGAGGATATTATATTTTATAATATGTATTCCAACCTAAAGAGCAGTAAAAGTTCCTCAAGTGTACCTGAGTTTCCCAGCGACGATCCCTTTATATTCTGGAGAGAAGCGCTCTCAGAAATCTCTCTGATGGGCAGATATGAGAGAAAAAAAGAGAAATGCATTAGATGTTTCCTCTGGACTCCAACACACATTTCACAAATCAATTTGATTTCGATTCACAAACTTGCGATTTGATTCAATTGATTCCTTTGGATATATATCAGGTTCAGTAGATCTCTCAAAACATCTCTCAAATAATCCTGTAAACTATACAGGGAACAAGGAAACGAATTAAATTGAACAGGTTCATTCCAAATATAATGAATATAGTGCAAATGTTTCTCAAAACGAGTTATTTTTCTAAATGTGACGTTAAATGCGTTAAATGACGTCTTTCCGCAGTTGAAACACTGACTGATCGATTTCATGAGACATGATTCATTTCAGTAAGTTGTTCTGAATCATTAATCATTCCTTCTGATGTTCATTCATGTTTATTTGGTGCTGTAACTAGAAGTAAAGAAGAGATGATCGCTTCATCACTCATTTAAAGAGACACAAGAACACATTTAATTATTTAAATTTCACTGTAAAACTGACAGAAAGTGAGAGCTGAGACTTCGTTTCATATCAAAAGTAATCAATATTTTGAGCCCAGCCGCACTGTTTATGGTTGTAAAGGTCGGCTTCGGTCACCTGTTTCTCTCCTCTGAGAATTTGGTCCGGCTCTTTTGGATGAAGTGGTCGACCAGGTCTGACTCGGGAATTCTCTTCTCCGACTGACGGTCTTTCTCGAAGGACTTCACCTGATGGGAAGAGAAGAGAGCGAGTCCAATCAATTTTTCACAGCAAAAAGACACAAAACCACATTAATTGATTGAATTTCATTATAAAAGAGAAAGAATTTGAAAGCTGAGACTTTATTTCATCTTCACATCAGCTCAATGAGTGTCACTGCTGCAAAATTCATTAAATGGTGATTCAACTCAATTCAACAACGGCATCAATCCTGCAAAGTTATCAATTATGAAAAATTTTCAATGTTGATTCAATTCAGTGTCAATGTTGTAAAATTCATCAATTATGATTTTTTTTTATGTCGATTCAATTTAGTTTCTAACAGTGTCGATGCAAAATTAATCAATTATGAAACTAATTTTTGATGTTTTTTCGATTCAGTTTCTATAACAGTGTCTATAATTATAATTCTATAACAAATTTTTAATTACATAAAAGTGTCAATCTTGCAAAATTAATCAACTCTGAAACTAATTTTCAATTCAGTTCAATAACAGTCAATGTTGCAAAATTAATCAATTACGAAACTAATGTTCAATTCAGTTCAATAACAGTCAATGTTGCAAAATTAATCAATTATGAAACTAATTTTTGATGTTTCTTCGATTCAATTTCTATAACAGTGTCTATAATTATAATTCTATAACAAATTTTCAATTACATAAAAGTGTCAATCTTGCAAAATTAATCAACTCTGAAACTAATGTTCAATTCAGTTCAATAACAGTCAATGTTGCAAAATTAATCAATTATGAAACTAATTTTTGATGTTTCTTCGATTCAATTTCTATAACAGTGTCTATAATTATAATTCTATAACAAATTTTCAATTACATAAGTGTCAATCTTGCAAAATTAATCAACTCTGAAACTAATTTTTGATGTTTTTTTGATTCAGTTTCTATAACAGTGTCTATAATTATAATTCTATAACAAATTTTCAATTACATAAAAGTGTCAATCTTGCAAAATTAATCAACTCTGAAACTAATGTTCAATTCAGTTCAATAACAGTCAATGTTGCAAAATTAATCAATTATGAAACTAATTTTTGATGTTTTTTCGATTCAGTTTCTATAACAGTGTCTATAATTATAATTCTATAACAAATTTTTAATTACATAAAAGTGTCAATCTTGCAAAATTAATCAACTCTGAAACTAATTTTCAATTCAGTTCAATAACAGTCAATTTTGCAAAATTAATCAATTATGAAACTAATTTTTGATGTTTTTTCGATTCAGTTTCTATAACAGTGTCTATAATTATAATTCTATAACAAATTTTCAATTACATAAAAGTGTCAATCTTGCAAAATTAATCAACTCTGAAACTAATGTTCAATTCAGTTCAATAACAGTCAATGTTGCAAAATTAATCAATTATGAAACTAATTTTTTATGTTTTTTCGATTCAGTTTCTATAACAGTGTCTATAATTATAATTCTATAACAAATTTTCAATTACATAAAAGTGTCAATCTTGCAAAATTACTCAACTCTGAAACTAATGTTCAATTCAGTTCAATAACAGTCAATGTTGCAAAATTAATCAATTATGACCAATTCAATTTCAGCGGTAAAGCAGCTCTACAGAAGACAACAGCGTCTTTATTCAGATCAATTCAATTCAGGTTTTGTTCTGCAGTCAAATCAATCTTCTTGACCTCTAGTGCAGGTGTGGATGTGATTTACCTTCAGGTAATTTCCTTCTTTATCAGACACAAGGACCATGAATGTGATTCCAGCTTGTCTGCAGTGTTCCAGAAGAGCTTCCTGTGACTGTGGCACAAAAACACACGTTTACACACACAAATCATAAGAGTGTATCAAAAGTATTGTGTAGTCATTGTGTTTGCTGATCGAGACCAGCTTATTCTGTTCAAGAACCTCACAGGGAAAATCATGAGGGATGTAACTATCATTATTATTGAAATAAATGACATTTTACTCTATATTCACACAGAGACAATACTACTGAAGAATAACGGCACTTTTTGTTGTTCGGACCAGCATTACAGTTCACGTGTGTTCTTCTGAATGGCTGTGTGTGTGAGAGACCGATGGAGACAGACGGAAAGAAAAGACACGGGACGCATCAATGATGTCGCACCTCGAAGCAGCCAATCACTCGTCTGAGTGTGAGAGAAGCTGATTCGACCCTGAACACAGTGTGATGTCTGTGTCCGGCTCAGTCCATGTGAAACAGGGTCTCTCTGTGCTGTACCTCACACACACACACACTCACACACACCTTTCAAAACAGACTGTGAAACTGCAGCTCAACGACATCCAAACCCAAAACACACACTTTCATAAACTCCACCAGCAAACAAGAACCATAAATGGCCAGAATTGTGGCACTTGGCACGCTTTCTTATTTCCTTTCTAATCCCGATCTAATATTTTAGTAATCATCATAAATAGTTAAAACATCCGGTGAAAAACGCTTTAAATCAGATGTTGTGTTATCATGGAAATGGTCATTTAAAACCCTTTAACTGGCTCCTCCCCCAAACTTCAAAATTTGGTATTATTATTATTGGTTAGATATATGGCTTTAATTTTATAGTGATTTTATACAGAGTCCAAATTATTTTGTAAAATACATGTTTTGTATAAAAAAATAAATGTTTAGTTTTTGCTTTACAGTAAAACTTTTTTACTTTTGATGAGCATTTGCTGATCAATATTGCCTTACTCCCTGAAAAAGTAACCAGTCGCATTACTTTTTAGTTTAAAAGTAACTTTCATAAAAAGTAACTGTTACAATATTACGTTTCTCCAAAGATTAACCAATTACATTCTTGGTTATTTTTTATGAAAGTTACTTTTAAAAGTAATGCGTTGCAATATTGACTTACTCCCTAAAAAGTAACCAATTACAGTTACTTTTTTATGAAAGTTACTTTTAAATGTAACTGTTACAATATTGACTTACTCCCTAAAAAGTAACCAATTACAGTTACTTTTTTATGAAAGTTACTTTGAAATGTAACTTTTACAATATTGCGTTACTCCCCAAAAAAATAACCAATTAGTTTATGAAAGTTACTTTTAAAAGTAGTTACAATATTAGGTCACTCCCTAAAATCATATTACTTACTACTTTTAAAAGCAACTCTCATAAAAAGTAACTGTTACAATATTGCATTACTCCTCAAAAAAATAATCAATTACATTACTTAGTTACTTATTTAGAAAGTTATTTTCAAAAAATGTTACAATATTACCTTTCTCTCTAAAAAAGTAACCAATTACAGTTACTTTTTTATGAAAGTTACTTTGAAATGTAACTTTTACAATATTGCGTTATTCCCCAAAAAATTAAGCAATTAGTTTATGAAAGTTACTTTTAAAAGTAATGTGTTACAATATTGCGTTACTCCCTAAAAAAGTAACCAATTAGTTTTTTATGAAAGTTACTTTTAAAAGTAGTTACAATATTAGGTCACTCCCTAAAATCATATTACTTACTACTTTTAAAAGCAACTTTCATAAAAAGTAACCGTTACAATATTGCGTCACTCCTCAAAAAAATAATCAATTACATTACTTATGTATATAATATAATTAAATTACTTATTTAGAAAGTTACTTTAAAAAAATTTTACAATATTGCCTTTTCTCCCTAAAAAAGTAACTAATTAGTTACTTTTTTTAATGAAAGTTACTTTTAAACGTAATGTTACAATATTGCCTCACTCCCCAAAAACTAACCAGTCACATTAGTTATTACTTTTAAAAGTAACTTTCGTAAAAATGAATTGAGTTTCTTTTGACAAAGAGACCACAGATCTGTGTTCAGAACCGATAACAGGTTAAACAACAGCGTCGGATCTGAGTTCAGCTGCGTGTCACTGACCACTGCAGATTCAGCCTCGTGTTTTTGTGACCTCTAAAACCCGCTGCTGTGTTTGTGGACTCTGCTAACGGCGCATCCAACGTCTCACAGCTTTTGGCCACATGTCCTTCATCACGCCACATGTGGAGAGAGATTTGAGCCTGTTTGTGTTGTAAAGTCAAGCCCTGGAACGGTCCAGCACATGTGAGAGACGGCAGTAATCATGAGGAATGACTCTCTGCTTCATTAGCACTGATGCCGATCCCTCACACCGGGGAGAACTGTGCACTAATAAGCAAAATCAAGGGCATTTTCACTGTTTCTATCTTCAGTTTTAGAACTAGAACTTTTTATTTTTTGATTTGGACAGAACAAAATTTCATAACACCGTATGACACAGCATGTTAATACTGACCTGCGACACGTCATAGACGATGTCTGATGAGACTCCAGCCGCCCAGAGTTTCTGAATGACTTGAATGCTTCTGCTCATGGAGGACTGACCCACAGGAACCACCAGAACGTCACAGGAGCTCACAGGAGGCTGACAGACAGACAAGTGTGATGAAACCGTTCCAGCCAGTGACAGACACTCGAGACTAAAGGCTGGCATCACACCGGCGTGACACTCACCGGTTCTTCCATATTTGCCACAGCTGAGCAGATCTTATCCAGAGCGATGCTGGCGCCGACGGCTGACGGCACCGGACTGGACCCCGTCGGACCATGAAACTCTGTGATCTGACCATCATGAAAAACAAAAGCCCATACCAGTCATTGTTGGTCAGTTTTGTTCGATTAAGAGATTTAAATTTTGTACAGCTGTGATTACCAGATGATCATAGCGTCCGCCAGCAGCCAAGATGTCAGGAACGGTGCGTTTCCGTTTCCTGATGAACGTCACAAACTGGAAAATAACGCCACAGTGATGCTGGACCTTATAGACCAAGCCGAGATTCACCACCACCTGCAAAACCCACGACAGACACATCCAGATGAAGAGGAGAACGGATATATCGAATAACATTAAAAGTAATGCGTTACAATATTGCGTTACTCCCCAAAAAAGTAACCAATTAGTTTTTTATGAAAGTTACTTTTAAAAGTAATGCGTTACAATACTGCGTTACTCCCCAAAAAAGTAACCAATTAGTTTTTTATGAAAGTTACTTTTAAAAGTAATGCGTTACAATACTGCGTTACTCCCCAAAAAAGTAACCAATTAGTTTTTTATGAAAGTTACTTTTAAAAGTAATGCGTTACAATATTGCGTTACTCCCCAAAAAAGTAACCAATTAGTTTTTTATGAAAGTTACTTTTAAAAGTAATGCGTTACAATATTGCGTTACTCCCCAAAAAAGTAACCAATTAGTTTTTTATGAAAGTTACTTTTAAAAGTAATGCGTTACAATATTGCGTTACTCCCCAAAAAAGTAACCAATTCGTTTTTTATGAAAGTTACTTTTAAAAGTAATGCGTTACAATATTGCGTTACTCCCCAAAAAAGTAACCAATTCGTTTTTTATGAAAGTTACTTTTAAAAGTAATGCGTTACAATATTGCGTTACTCCCCAAAAAAGTAACCAATTCGTTTTTTATGAAAGTTACTTTTAAAAGTAATGCGTTACAATATTGCGTTACTCCCCAAAAAAGTAACCAATTCGTTTTTTATGAAAGTTACTTTTAAAAGTAATGCGTTACTCCCCAAAAAAGTAACCAATTCGTTTTTTTATGAAAGTTACTTTTAAAAGTAATGCGTTACAATACTGCGTTACTCCCCAAAAAAGTAACCAATTCGTTTTTTATGAAAGTTACTTTTAAAAGTAGTTACAATATTAGGTCACTCCCTAAAATCATATTACTTACTACTTTTAAAAGCAACTTTCATAAAAAGTAACTGTTACAATATTGCGTCACTCCTCAAAAAAATAATCAATTACATTACTTAGTTACTTATTTAGAAAGTTACTTTCAAAAAATGTTACAATATTGCCTTTCTCCCTAAAAAAGTAACTAATTAGTTACTTTTTTTATGAGTTACTTTTAAACGTAATGTTACAATATTGCCTCACTCCCCAAAAACTTATTTACTAATGAACCGTCACACCTGTAGTTTCACCGCCAGTTTCTTGAGGTGGCTGATGACCTCTTCGAGATCCTTCTGGCCTTGTTTGGCCATCACGGCGACGGCTGAACTCTTCTGTTTGGTGAGCGAGTTGAGGAGAGGAAGCAGCTCCTGCAAACTGCCCTTCTGCTCGATGAACTTGTACAGCGTCTGTAACTGACACAGAAACGTCTGCAGTTTCATTTGATGACACTTCACTTGAACTTTAGCCTTTACAATTAAGCCTGTCGCAATGATGGATTAATCGTCTGATGGTGGTTATCTGAATCACAATCATTTGAGTTTACTGAAATATTAGTGCTCTGTAAATTCGAATTGCCATTGAATGTACGTATTTATAGAAATGCCATCGAATGTGCAATATTGTGTCTTCCTTCAAACGAAATGAAGGCGTGTGGGTTTAATCAGGCTGCATTATATACTACATTATATTATGTTATATTATATGACATTATAAATGATATTATATTATATTACAGTATATTGTATAGCATTATATGACATTACATTGCATTATATTACATCACATTACATTATACTATATTATATTATATTACATTATATTATATATTACATCATATTACACTATATGGCATTACATACATTGTATCACATTATATTATATGGCATTATATTATATTATATTATATTATATAACAATTCATTATATCACATTATATTAAATGGCATTATATTATATTATATTATATTATATTATATTATATTATATTATATTATGTTACAATTCATTATATCACATTACATTATATGGTATTATATTATATGGCATTATATTATATTATATTATATTATATTACATTTCATTATATCACTTTATATTATATGGCATTATATTATATTATATTATATTATGTTATATTATATTATATTATATTACATCTCATTATATCGCATTATATTATATGGTATTATAATTATATGGCATTATATTATATTATATTATATTACAATTCATTATATCACTTTATATTATATGGCATTATATTATATTATATTGTATTATATTATATTACTATTCATTATATCGCATTATATTATATGGCATTATATTATATTACAATTCATTATATCACATTATATTAAATAACATTATATTATATGGCATTATATTATATCATATTATATTACATTTCATTATATCACATTATATTATATGGCATTATATTACATTACATTAAATGCCATTACATTATAAGGCATTATATTATGTGGCATTATATTACATTTAAATTATTCATTGTATAAATAATTCAAATTAGAGTTAATGTTATTAAATTAAATTATTAAAATTATTCAATTTTCACAGCACAGATGTAAATAATATGGCCCTATTTTATTATAGTTTTTATTATTATATTATATACGATTCCAGGTTAAACATAAAAAATAATGCATGAGGCTTGCAATGAAAGCGACACAAACAAAACAGAAGTAAATCACTAATCGCAATTATTTGTAAGACGTCAACAAAAAATCCAAGATTGTGACAGGCCTATATAAAATGCATTATAAAAGTATTTTTAATGCTTTAATTATGCCCTGTAATGCGTCTCATAATGAATAACTGTAATATTAGTTATAATGCTTATCTATTCATTAAACACACCTTTAGAAAGTGCATTAATGCGTTAAAACATTTTCAGATGTAACAAGGAGTCTGTGAATATTATAATGCATTTATAACTATTTGTGAGAAGATAATTCATTACAACATATGAATACATTATTAATGCATTCGACATAAAGACTTTCGCAGCTGTGAATCGAGGACAATCCGGAGACTTACGCTGTTGCTGGACAAGGAAAGGTTACAGAATTTGGCTTCCACTTCGCGCTTAGTCAGTTTTTCGCTCTGCGTGTGAAGGTGAAAGAGAGACAGAAATATATTCCAGGTTACATAACAGCAGAAGCTCATGTGAACCCGGCGAACCTGCAGGAATGAGACCCGCTCACACACATCACAGCACATCTTAAAAGAGCAATAACACATTAAAAACATCATGTCTCTGTTCCTTCTATATGTGGACGCCCTCCGTCTCCACAGGCCCCTCGGCTTCGTTTACAGCGTTTCCCGTTAATTACTCAAACTTTCAGTGTAATGAGAAGCGTTTGTAAACCTCGTTTTACCACCAAAACAAAAACAAACGAGTTTAATGCTTATAAGAGAGGCAATTGCAATTTTTCTACAGTAATGAAAAGAAAGAATATGCCACGTTTTTTATCACGCTAAACTTGAAAAAATGTTTACAATAAATGTTTAGTACAGTACATTTGCTTTACAGTAAACCTTTTTTACTTTTGATGAGCATTTGCTGATCAATATTGCCTTACTCCCTGAAAAAGTAACCAGTCGCATTACTTTTTAGTTTAAAAGTAACTTTCATAAAAAGTAACTGTTACAAGATTACGTTTCTCCAAAGATTAACCAATTACATTCTTGGTTATTTTTTATGAAAGTTACTTTTAAAAGTAATGCGTTGTAATATTGACTTACTCCCTAAAAAGTAAACAATTAGTTACTTTTTTATGAAAGTTACTTTGAAATGTAACTTTTACAATATTGACTTACTCCCTAAAAAGTAACCAATTACAGTTACTTTTTTATGAAAGTTACTTTGAAATGTAACTTTTACAATATTGACTTACTCCCTAAAAAGTAACCAATTAGTTACTTTTTTTTATGAAAGTTACTTTGAAATGTAACTTTTACAATATTGCATTACTCCCCCAAAAAGTAACCATTTAGTTTTTTATGAAAGTTACTTTTAAAAGTAATGCGTTACAATATTGCCTTACTCCCCAAAAAAGTAACCAATTAGTTTTTTATGAAAGTTACTTTTAAATGTAACTGTTACAATATTGCCTTACTCCCTAAAAAAGTAACCAGTCACATTACTTTTTAGTTAAAAGTAACTTTCATAAAAAGTAACTGTTACAATATTACATTACTCCAAAAATTAACCAATTACATTCTTGGTTATTTTTTATGAAAGTTACTTTTAAAAGTAATGCGTTGCAATATTGACTTACTCCCTAAAAAGTAACCAATTACAGTTACTTTTTTATGAAAGTTACTTTTAAATGTAACTTACATTATTGACTTACTCCCCAAAAGTAACCATTTAGTTTTTTATGAAAGTTACTTTTAAATGTAACTTTTAGAATATTGCATTACTCCCCCAAAAAGTAACCATTTAGTTTTTTATGAAAGTTACTTTTAAAAGTAATGCGTTACAATATTGCCTCACTGCCCAAAAAAGTAACCAGTCGCATTACTTTTTAGTTTAGAAGTAACTTTCATAAAAAGTAACTGTTACAATATTGCGTTACTCCTAAAATTAACCAATTACATTCTTGGTTATTTTTTATGAAAGTTACTTTTAAAAGTAATGCGTTGCAATATTGACTTACTCCCTAAAAAGTAACCAATTACAGTTACTTTTTTATGATAGTTACTTTTAAATGTAACTGTTACAATATTGCGTTACTCCCCAAAAAAGTAACCAATTACTTTTTTATGAAAGTTACTTTTAAAAGTAATGCGTTACAATATTGACTTACTCCCTAAAAACGTAAAAGTCAAAAATGTTTACTATAAATGTTGTTAATATTGAATGTCTATAACTTATGTCTGTTTTATACTTATATTTTTGACTCTTGTTCTGTTCTGAATACCATTAAATTTAAAGGATTTTGTTGTAATACCTGTTTAAAGCGTTTATAATATTTGTAAGTGTTTTGTTTTATTTACAGTGTCTTTACATTATTTCTCAATGCAATAATAAGATGATACTTATACAGTTTTCGCTTATTTTATTAACTTATTTTCCAGAAAATATGGTACTTATTTGTTATTTTTAATGCTGGGCAAATTACTACTCACAATTAATCGCATCCAAAATAAAAGTCTGTGTTTACATAATATATGTGTGTGTGATGTGCATAATTATTATGAATATATAAAAACACACAATGCGACACATGTGACCGTGTGTGTGTTTCTCACCATGGCGTCACACAGTATGTTGGAGGCCTGATGGAGTTTATCTTCAGGAACTCCGCTGTGAAGCAGGACGGCCTTCAGCAGACTCGTGTGGTTCAGGTGGACGGTGTAGTTCCTGTCCTAAAACACATCAGATACAGTCAGAACTGCATTCTCTCAAATTACACCAAGAGTATCTCTATTTCTCTTCTGTATCACTTTCTAACGTCATTACTGTGTTAGTGCGGTACCTGTAGAGCGCTGAACTCCTGTACGACCTCAGAGATGGTGTAAATGGCCTCGGCGTCCGGCATCAGACTGTTGCTGATGGGAATGACGATGTCAAACGCACACTCCAGCAGTTCTCTGGGATGAGCCCGATCCAGCTTCCTCGGCCTGTAAACGCGCTCGATACTGTACCTGCGGTCACAAACACCAGCTCACATTGGATATTTACTGTACTTTTAATTAGGATTTCTCTTAAGTCTCTTCTGATGCATGTATTTGATTAAAAATACAGTAAAAATTGTGTTATATTTTTACAATTTAAAAGAGATTTTTTTCTATGTGAATATATAGTAAAGTGTCATTTATTTCTGGGATCAAAGCTGAATTTATTTGATCAAAAATACAGTAAAAATCACAAAATATTATTGCAATGTAAAACATCTGTTTTCTATGTGAATATATAGTAAAGTGTCATTTATTCCAGTGATCAAAGCTGAATTTATTTGATCAAAAATACAGTAAAAAAAAAATCACAAAATATGATTATAAAGGAAATCATCTGTTTTCTATGTGAATATATAGTAAAGTGTAATTTATTCCAGTGATCAAAGCTGAATTTATTTGATCAGAAATACAGTAAAAATTGTGTTATATTTTTACAATTTAAAAGAGATTTTTTTCTATGTGAATATATAGTAAAATATAATTTATATCCAGTGATCAAAGCTGAATTTTCACCATCATTACTCCAGTCTTAGTCAGAAATGCGAGAAGCTTCAATGATGCTGAAAATTCAGCTTTGATCACTGGATATAAATTATATTTTACGATATATTCACATAGAAAACAGCTGATTTACATTGTAAAAATATTTCACTGTATTTTTCATCAAATAAATCCAGCAGTCTCCTATATACAACAATACATCAAAATATCATAACTCCAGAATTCCTCTGTGAATTGTTGGACAGTAATCCACAAAAATCAAAGTACCTTTTGAGATTTGAAATGTTGTTCCTGGCCACAAATCTGGCAAACGCCAGCTGATGAGAGAGAACGAGACAGAGAAATGCTTTGAAAACGTGATTTAGACCACTTTTACGCATATTACATTCTGACTCATTCATTGGTTTGGCTTGAGTTTGAGAGTGTGTTCATGGGAATGATTCACGCTCACTCTCAGATCGTACGGCAGAGACACCAGCATGCCGCTGTGATCCATGAAACACGCCGTGTCACATCCTTCATACAGACGTCTGTCCCTGGGCAAGAGCAGCGGTGTCTGGAGTCGAACCGCACCTGACGGACACAATCACCACAACATCACACGTTTGAGCACACTGGATCATTTGATTCATTTCCTTATAGTGATCCCATAAGTCCGTATTTTGTAGTGTAGTATCCAACTACTTTTGCAAAATTTTACCAGTGCTGTCTAAAAACGTGATTAAGTTCGCAAATTCGATCATTTGGAAAGTTCATTTCAACAAACCAGCTCAGATGACTCATCAAATGATTCATTTGATTCATTTTCAGCCACATACTTAGCTAAAACTACTGTTTATCGTTAAGTTTATTTGTTTTCTGTTATATTTAGGGTTGACACGGTCACATTAGACGAGGTCAGTGTACTTTCTTGTAGTTCAACAGCTACTTTCGCAAAAGGCAAGTTTAACTGCAGTTTAACTCCTTTAAATTAAGATTTAGTCTCAAAGTTTCTTCCAGCTCAGACGTCTGGTGTTTAGCCATACATTGTTACGCAATCAAAAAAAAACAAACAAACAGGCATAAAACAAAATATGCTGCAAATATGGTTCGTCTTAACAGGATATTAGAGAACATATCTTCACTTCCCTTCAGCTCCACAATATACCCGCTTTATAATTCACCATAAACACAAACAATACCAGACATGTTTTCCTCCGACATTTATTGTGCTCTCAAACACATAACGGCAGCGTTTCATCCCCTTTGACCCCTGAGCGACGGCGCACAGACGACGGCATTTCCGTCATACGTGCCGCATTTACACAGACAAGAACCCGCGACACCTTCGGCTGAACTCTGGGGTTACAATAAAACTTCTCTTCACATCGGGTTTGGAAAGAGGATCGGGTCAGATTATTGGGCGATAATAAAAAACAGCATTGTAATATAACATTAATATATTATAAAACATCATATGGTACAATAAAATACAAAGTAATAGACCCTTATGATTCATGTTTTAATACTGTGAAAATTAATCATATTTATTTATTATTATGTATTAATTTATTTATAATCACAGAATATAATATAACATAATATAATAATAGGCCTTGATTAAATGATTTACATTTTAATGCTGTGAAAATTAATATTTATAATATAATAAAAATTTGCACGCAATAGGCCCTCATGATTTGTTTTAATGCTGTAAAAATTCATCATATTTATACAATTAATTTATAATAATATAATATAATAGGCCTGTATGATTTACGTTTCAATGCTAAGAACATTAATTCTATTTATACAATTAATTATAATATAATATCAATATAATATAATAATAGACATGTATGAGCATAAATAGACCCGTATGATTTATGTTTTAATGCTGTGAAAATTAATCTTATTTATTTATTATTATGTATTAATTTATTTATAATCATATAATATAATATAATATAATATAATATAATAATAGGCCTGTATGATTTATAATTTATAACAAAGTTAATAATATAATATAATATAATATTAGGCCTTTATGATTTACATTTTAATGCTGTGAAAATTAATAATATTTGCACAATTAATTATAATATAATATAATAAAAATTTGCACAAAATAGGCCCTCATGATTTGTTTTAATACTGTAAAAATTCATCATATTTATACAATTAATTTATAATAATATAATATAATAGGCCTGTATGATTTCCATTTCAATGCTAAGAAAATTAATAATATTTATTCAATTAATTATAATATAATATCAATATAATATAATAATAGACATGTATGAGCATAAATAGACCCGTATGATTTATGTTTTAATGCTATGAAAATTAATTATATTTATTTATTATTATGTATTAATTTATTTATAATCATAGAATATAATATAATATAACATAATATAATGATAGGCCTGTATGATTTATAATTTATAACAAAGTTCATAATATAATATAATATTAGGCCTTTATGATTTACATTTTAATGCTGTGAAAATTAATAATATTTGCACAATTAATTATAATATAATAAAAAATTACACGCAATAGGCCCTTATGATTTGTTTTATTGCTGTAAAAATTCATCATATTTATACAATTAATTTATAATAATATAATATAATATATTAGGCCTGTATGATTTACATTTCAATGCTAAGAAAATTAATAATATTTATACAATTAATTATAATTTAATATCAATATAATATAATAATAGACATGTATGAGCATAAATAGACCCGTATGATTTATGTTTTAATGCTGTGAAAATTAATTATATTTATTTATTATTATGTATTAATTTATTTATAATCATAGAATATAATATAATATAACATAATATAATAATAGGCCTGTATGATTTATAATTTATAACAAAGTTAATAATATAATATAATATAATATTAGGCCTTTATGATTTACATTTTAATGCTGTGAAAATTAATAATATTTGCACAATTAATTATAATATAATATAATAAAAATTTGCACAAAATAGGCCCTCATGATTTGTTTTAATACTGTAAAAATTCATCATATTTATACAATTAATTTATAATAATATAATATAATAGGCCTGTATGATTTCCATTTCAATGCTAAGAAAATTAATAATATTTATTCAATTAATTATAATATAATATCAATATAATATAATAATAGACATGTATGAGCATAAATAGACCCGTATGATTTATGTTTTAATGCTATGAAAATTAATTATATTTATTTATTATTATGTATTAATTTATTTATAATCATAGAATATAATATAATATAACATAATATAATGATAGGCCTGTATGATTTATAATTTATAACAAAGTTCATAATATAATATAATATTAGGCCTTTATGATTTACATTTTAATGCTGTGAAAATTAATAATATTTGCACAATTAATTATAATATAATAAAAAATTACACGCAATAGGCCCTTATGATTTGTTTTATTGCTGTAAAAATTCATCATATTTATACAATTAATTTATAATAATATAATATAATATATTAGGCCTGTATGATTTACATTTCAATGCTAAGAAAATTAATAATATTTATACAATTAATTATAATTTAATATCAATATAATATAATAATAGACATGTATGAGCATAAATAGACCCATGTGATTTATGTTTTAATGCTGTGAAAATTAATTATATTTATAATATAATAATTGGATTAGAGATTATATTTAAGATGTTTTACTGCTTTCATGTCTTCCAGCACATCCTACTTTTTCTGTAAAATCATTACTCGATCTGAAGGCAGAGGAAGGCGAGACATGACCCATAATGCACGTGTGTCCCTCACCGTGCCGTCTGAAGATCCTGGTGACCGTCTCGTACACGTACTGCTGGACTTTAGCGGTGCTGAAGTGAAAACCCTGCAGACCAACAGGACCAGGTTAGTGAGAGAGCCACTGATAAATAACAGCACAGCGCCTCCTGCTGGTGTGGACCGACTCGTGCATCTACAGCCTGAACAGCTTTAATGGATTATTTCAGTTTAGCGCTCACATTTACTTCATTAAATCAACTTTTGAAGTTTGATCATCACAATCACATCGCAATTCCTGTTTATTAAAGACTCTTGGAATTATAATGGCCTTAAATTTGGTAGAACAGCACCGATCACACCTTGTGGATGTCGATGTCGTAGGTGAAGTCCATGACGGGCGAGATGTTCTGCGAGAAGAGCTGGTTGACCATGGTGCGGTAGGCTTTCCCGCTGACGTTGGCCATGGTGTGCTGCAGCACCTCGTGGAGCTCCGACTCCTCCATCTGCGGCGGAGGAAGCAGATCGCTCTTCAGCAGCTCCACCGCCGTCGGACGCAGCGCCGGATCGTGATTCAACAGCCAGCTGATCACCGTCCTCTGCAGGGACAGGAACACTGGGTCATGATACGAGGACGGATGTGAACAAGAGCACGAATGCGGATATGAATGACGTTCACCTGCGTTCCGCTCTCGTACTCATGAAAGTCTTCAGGGAAACTAATCGGCTCCTGTAGGACAGAGACATTTGAGGAAAACAAGCGGGTTTTTAATGTTTTTGCTCATCAAGACTGCATCAAAAAATACAGTAAAAATTGCGATATATTATTGCAATTTAAAATAACTGTTTTCTATGTGAATATATAGTACAGTGTAATTTATTCCAGTGATCAAAGCTGCATTTATTTGTTCAAAAATACAGTAAAAATCGTAAAATATTATTATAATTTAAAACAGCTGTTTTCTATATAAATGTATAGTAAAGTGTAATTTATTCCAGTGATCAAAGCTGCATTTATTTGATCAAAAATACAGTAAAAATCATAAAATATTATTAGAATTTAAAACAGTTGTTTTCTATGTAAATATATAGTAAAGTGTAATTTATTCCAGTGATCAAAGCTGCATTTATTTGATCAGAAATACAGTAAAAATCGTAAAATATTATTATAATTAAAAAAAAGCTGTTTTCTATGTGAATATATAGTACAGTGTAATTTATTCCAGTGATCAAAGCTGAATTTATTTGTTCAAAAATACAGTAAAAATCGTAAAATATTATTATAATTTAAAACAGCTGTTTTCTATATAAATGTATAGTAAAGTGTAATTTATTCCAGTGATCAAAGCTGCATTTATTTGATTAAAAATACAAAATATTATTGTAATGTAAATCATCAGTTTTCTATGTGAATATATAGTAAAGTGTAATTTATTCCAGTGATCAAAGCTGAATTTTCAGCATCATTACTCCAGTCTTCAATGTCACATGATCCTTCAGAAATCATTCTAATATAAATAAATTCAGCTTTGATCACAGGAATAAATTACATTTTACTGTATATTCACATAAAAAACAGCTGTTTTACATTGTAATAATATATTACAATTTTTACAGCATGTTTCATCAAATAAATTGACGAGACTCACTTTTCTGAGTTGACTGAGCACAAATATGCGTTCTGACGCTGTGGTCATGGGTCTGTAGGACATCTCGAACAAGATGATGCCCAGACTGAACAGATCCACTTTCTACAGAGACACAAACAGCATCAGTGATGAAGACTGTGAGTGATGTTACATAGAAATGGAGAGAAACCTTCAATACCTGGTTGTACGTGGCTTTGGTGTTTCCCTGAACCTCTGGACCGACGTAAAGAGCCGTGCCGACCATCCCGGTCATGTTATCTGGGAAATCAAAACAACAGTACGAGTACAGCAACACAAGAGTTACACATTAAAATATATCCCACATATACTGAATATTATAGGGCTTGACACTTGCTTTTTCCTCAAGTTGACAATTTTAGGAGTGCAGTAAAAACACTTTAGGGGTGAAATGAAAATGAATCAAATACAGTGTTTCTCCTTAATAAAGGACACAAGCAAAACTATTTAATTTATTAGAAAACTGCAAATTTCTCTGCTTTAAACTGTATGTACTGTACTTGTATGCATGTATGTAATGACTCAAAAGTTGTACAAAAGATACTTTTTAGGGCCCTATAAAATCAGTTTTTTTTTTTTTTTCAAATTAATTTTTTTTTTCATTTTAATTTTTCTGAATTCTGTTTTTTTCCACCATTTTAATTATGATTCTTTTTTTTATTACTTTTCTGGGTTCCATTGTTTTCCATTTCAATTTTTCTGGACTCTGCAGCTAAATTAAATGTTAGTAATAAAAAATACGTCTAATTAATTGAAATCATGAAACAGTTATCAGCAGTTTATTTAAAAGTTCAAATTCCACTTTATTTATTTTTCTCAAATTCTGTGTTTTAAATTTTCATAATCAAAAAGCATGTCTAATCAATTGAATTCATAAAACTAGAAAGTTTTATAAACAAACTTAATAATTTATCATCTTTTACAGTAATAGGACCATATGAAAAGTTTTTTCAGAAAAGCACTTTTTTAATTAAATTACGGCTAAATAAATTCTGTTTTAATTTTTCTGGATTTATGATGCGATACAAATTTGATGTATATCAATATTTTTTATTACTTTAAACTCTGTATATTTATACAAGGCTGAAATACACTGGGACTCTTATTTTGAAACGTGCATGACTTTTGCACACATGCTTCAAACACATTTCACAGCATTGTCACATTATGAGTTTGATTTACATTTCCTGCTCCTGTTACTAAAATTAATGACCTATTTGTATTTCGGAGAAGACAGATGTGAGCATTGGGGAAGGAAACGTGTGATCATGTGGTCACAAGTGTTTGTTCAGGCTTTATTACCTGTTGGATCTTGTTTGGGGACAAACCCTGCGCTGCTGTCCTCCACCTCCAGCTTCCCTGCAGCCTGAGACACATGAACCGACGTGATCACATGACGCATCACACTGAACTGACGTGATCACATGACGCATCACACTGAACTGACGTAATCACGTTTGCCAATCAGAAAACAATACATGAATGCAGGAGTGAATAACACCGCTGTTTCATGTCAATCTACGGCACACGTGCAGATATTGGTCACATGATCAACACATGCAGTACCACATTAGCTGGATGATCCGTCGCCAGGCCGAAGTCTCCGATCTTCACGTGATCCTGAGAGTCCAGGAAGATGTTGACCGGCTTCAGGTCTCTGTGGATCATTCCCTGTGAAAACACACTTCACATTACTTCAGGAAGTCATCATTTCACACAGGAAGTCAGGGAATTGTGTATTAATAAATCAAAAGTAGGGCTGTAACACTTTGAACTGTGTTTGTGAAGATTAAACTGCAAAAAGACCTGATAACATTTCAAAAGATTAGATTTATGCCTTCATTTGATTACCACCGTTTTTGATAATAAATCTGTATTAAATAATCAATTCAGAAAAAATTATTCTGAAAAACAAAACATTTGATTGGGCCTTATTATTTATTAAAATAAAAAGGTAAATTATTAAACTATTAAAGTTTTATAGATTCAATGAATTAGACATGCTTTTGGATTATTACAATTTAATTAAATCATTCAAACAGAATCCAGAAAATTAAAACTGAAAACACTGAATTTGAGAAAAATAAAACAGATTTCATAGCCCTATTCTTTTTGTTAAACTTATTAAATTGTAAAGTTTAATGATTTCAATTAATTAGACATATTTTTTGATTATTAACATTTAATTTAACCATTAAGTTTACAAACATTAAGTCTACAAAAATTAAAAAAGAAAAAAACAGAATCCAGAAAAATCGAAATGGAATTTGGGAAAGAATGAAGCATATTTTATGGGGCCCCTAAAAAATATTTTTTTGCTAAAATTTAAAGAAATAGTTCAATTGAAAAAGTTTCATGGTTTCAATTAATTAGATGTGCTTTTTAATTAATAACATTTCCTTTAACCATTAAATTAGAGTGCAGAAAAATAAAAAATGGGGAAAAAAATGGAATCCAGAAAAAAATTAAAATTGAAAAATGGAATTTGGAAAAAAATAAAACATATTTCATAGGATACTAAAAATCCAGTTTTTGTTCAAATTTTAATAAATTATTAAATTCTATAAGTTTAATGACTTCATTTTCTTTTAATTTAACCATTTAATCAGAGTATAGAACAATTAAAATGGAATTTTGGAATAAATAAAGTGTATTTTATCTTTTGTTGAAATTTAAATAAATTGTACAAGTTTCGTGATTTTAATTAATTAGACATGCTTTTTATTATTAATTTAACCATTAAATCAAAGTCCAGAAAAAATAAAAATGGGCAAAAAAAAATGTTTAATGACTTCAATTTTTTTTAATTTAACCATTTAATCAGAGTATAGAACAATTAAAATGGAATTTTGGAAAAAATAAAGTGTATTTTATGGGGCATGAAAAATGTATCTTTTGTTCAAATTTAAATAAATTGTACAAGTTTCGTGATTTCAATCTTTTTATTATTAATTTAACCAAGTCCAGAAAAAATAAAAATGGGCAAAAAAAAAAAAAATCAGAATCCAGAAAAATTAAAATAGAAAAATGGAATTTAGAAAAAAAATATATATATATATTTCATAGGGTTCTAAAAACATTTAACAAATTGTGATTTCAATTAATCCCGTACATTTAATTTAACCATTAAATCGGAGTCCAGAAGGAACAGAAGAAAACAAAATCCAGAAAAATTTAAACCGAATAAAGCATGTCACATGTCTCCTCAGCTGAAGTCAGCTGACGATCACCTGCTCGTGGATGTAGGACAGGCCGTCCAGGATCTCCCGGAAGAGCCTCCAGAGGCGACTGACGTCCTGATGCAAGCCCTGGTCCATCGTGTCTCTCAAGGTGCTTTTCTCACAGTACTCCATCTGGAGAGACACACGAGCACGATTAAACACAGGCCGCGGTCAAGAGCGAGGCGTCACGGGTCACCGACGCACCTGAATGTACAGGTAATGCGCTATCAGGAGCGGTTTCTCCGAGTCCGAGCTGTCAACCGGATCCGCTTCCTTCCGACAGCTGCGCTCCTCCTGCGCACAAAAACACCATGTACTCGACAAAATCACACGAGACAACACAATCCCATCTTTAACACCATGTGACTGACCTGCAGGAAGCTGTCTCTGCTGACGTCAGCGTTGTCGAAGATGATGTCGCTCTCCGAGTCGCTGTCCGGAGGGCTGAGGAGCAGAGCACCGGGTCAGAAACGCAAACATTCGCTTTGAGTGTCAAACACGTGATGATTATGAGCCTCACAGGAAGGAGGGGCAGAACACGTCCTCCTCTTCGTCGTCGTCGTCCTCCTCGTCGTCCGTGGAGCCGGCGGCGCTGCATTTGGCGCTGCTGGACCTCTCCAGAGACGTGCTCCACTCCACCGAGCTGGCGAGGGCCGGCGGCGGCGCGTCCTCCTCGATGTTGTCCGTCAGACCCAGCTCGTTGCGGCGCGACGGAGCCGCGGGGCGCGAGAGTCGCTCGGGGGTGCTGAGGGCCTCGGAGCTGTCGCTGTGCAGCGCTCCGGTCGACGGCGTCTCGTGCCGCTCGATCCAGGCGTTGTAGTAACGCACGATGTTCTCGTGGTTGAGGCGCGACAGCAGCGTGACCTCACCTTTGATCCGCCGGAACTGCCGACTGGCCGGATTCACCTGGATCCGCTTGACCGCGTAATAACAACCGTCCAACTTATTCTGGACCTGGATGAGAAACAACACAGAGGAAGACGAGCAGAGGCGTGACACTCCTGAAACTAGAAGATCTCAGAGGCTTCCAGCAAAATAAAACACTGGAAAATAAAGAAATTGAGCTCCGCCATTTTACTATTGAGCAGTCGAGTGGAACTAGAAATGATATATAAATATATTTACATTTTAAATTATAGTATTAAATATTAACTTTTTTATTTTGATGTACATGGATGGATAAAAATATATTATACCACTGTAAAGAAAAAAAGTGAATATTTAATTATATAATTTATAACAGAATATAATTTATAATTTGTAAATCTAACGTATATATATATATATATATATATATATATATATAAAAATATATATAATAATTTAACTTAATTTATACACAGACATTTATTATTTTGCAATAAAATGTTAACATTATATATATCATATTTTTAATATTAATAACAATATATATATATATAAAAAATCTATATTTTTATAATAGATATTATTATTACCACTTTGAGCAAATTGAAAAGTGATTTTATATATATATACACACTCAAACATAATTTTTTATATTTATAACAGTAATATATATATATATAATTATATTATTAGAAATGTTTTTGCTACTTTTTTAACTAATATATTAAATTTTAATAATTAACTGCACATTTTTCTGTAATTAACAGCGATTAATCGCACATAACAAAGTTTTTAATGTATTTTTATATTGTAAATATTTCTTATTCAATCTCCAAATAATTGTAGAAAAAAACTCATCAAAAAAGTATATTTTAAATATTTGATCTACCAGGTATTAAATATACAGAAATTGAATAGTTAACTGTGAAGTGTTCACTGCACATGAATTATAAATTAAATATAGATATATTTTCATTAAAGCTACAAAAGTTATTCAGTGAAGAGCAGAGAGTGATTTTCTCTGTGATTGACAGCTGGTTTATTAGGCCGCTGTCACTTTAAGAGCTGCCGCACATCACACGGATCTGACAACTCTTTACGCTCGTTTAACTCGTTTAGACAGACTGCGTTAAATATTTTTAATGAGTTAAACTGAAAAAATTAATTTTGCCCATTATATATATTTATACACACACACATAAAGCCTGAATCAATCTGAAAGACACCCCTGACCTTAATAACCGCCCCGAACGCTCCTTTCCCCAGCAGCTGCAGCTCGGAGAACTCGTTGTAGTAGCGCGAGAACTGCTTCTGCACCTCCGTACTGAAGGGGGCGCTGAGGAGGTGACTGCGCGGCACAACCGTGGAGGCAAAATCCACGCCGGTGTCTGAGGAATACAAACATTTTTAGTACAAAGAACAGTGAATTAAGTGACGGGACGGACACTGTTACAGGTGTGAGATGAGCGGCACCCTCTGGACTGGACTCCGGACACACCAGCACACTCTTGGGTGACGGCGGGCGCAGGAACGGATGGTCCAGGAGCTGGTGAGCGTGCCAGCGGTCAGCGTCGTTCAGACACACACACCTGCAGAAACACTGATGATCCGTCAGCTTTTATCATAAAAACACCTTCACACACACGCTTTAGGGGCTCCTGCGATTCCTTTTCAAAATAAAGGTTTGATGGTTTCATTTTTGAAAATTAGGAAATTAATACAGCCATAAATATTACTGTAATAATACAGTTGTAATGTAAAATAATGATAATTAATACTTTTCTTAAATATTCATTGAAATATTAGAATATTATATATATATATATATATATAAATGAAAGTGTGTCGTTAAATTATTGAAATATTAACTTCAGGGGGAGTTTTCATGTAAAAGAATAATTTTATTACTATTATAATTAAAATACTCATTTTTAATTTGCAAGAGTAATATTTCTTCTTTGTTTTTATCTTTTTTTATTTAATAATATTATTATTAAAATCACCATTTTTTTCTTCCACAAATCACGCACACTAAATCAGAAAAATGCTAAATTAAAAAATAAATTAATTTAAAAAAATGATTTAAAAACTAAAATAAAAACACTCAAGGAAAAAAGATTATTTGTATTATAAACACTTAAACTATTCATCAGAAAACTATGAAAATGTGAATGTCTTGTTAAATTATTGACATTTTATTATTATTTTTTATTATTATTATTAAATACTCATTTTTTACATTTACTAATCTAATGTTAATTTTTTTTTATTTAGGTTTTTCTATTATTATTATAGTTATAATTAAATACTCAACTTTTAAATTTACAAGAGAAATACTTAATTTCAGTTTATTTATTATTATTATTATTTTATAGCTGTATGATATATAAATTACATGTTTGCATTACATGCATTCTTGAAAAAAAAATTCTAAAAAACCGGCAGCCCTACGAAACATTAAATCAGAAGAATGCAAACTAAATGCAACTAAAATAAATAATAATTTGTTAATTAATTAAAAAAACTAATTCAAATTCAAATAAAAAGCTGTGAATTATTGAAATATTAACTTTAGGGGGAGTTAATATTTAATTATTATTATTTTTTATTATTATTATTATTATTATTAATAAATACTCATTTTTTACATTTACTAATCTAATGTTATTTTGTTTTTATTTAGGTTTTATTCATTATTATTATAGTTATTATTATTATTAAATACTCAACTTTTAAATTTACAAGAGAAATACTTAATTTAGGTTTTATTTATTTATTATTATTATTATTATTATTTTATAGCTGTATGATATATAAATTACACGTTTCTGGCTCTACAAAAAGGCACAGCAAACCTGGATTTTTTAACCTGAATTCTTTTCTCAAATTCGGCAGCCCTACGAAACAATAAATCAGAAAAATGCAAACTAAATGCAACTAAAATAAATAATAATTTGTTAATTAATTAAAAAAACTAATTCAAAGTAAAATAAAAAGCTGTGAATTATTGAAATATTAACTTCAGGGAGGCTTGTTTTGTAGGTCAAAGAGGTCGAGGGCTCCTGCACCAATCACACGCACCTGTTGAGGAAGTCGCGCAGGTCAGAGGGCAGCGTGGACGGCACCGTCACGGGATACTCCGTCACCTCGCGGCCCTGAGCGAGCGCCAGCAGCAGCAGCCCCAGACTCCAGACGTCTCCCTTCTTCCCGGAGCGGGTGGGCAGCGTGTCCTCGCTGAAGCGCACGCGGCCCTGCTCGAAGATGTCCTCCTTACACACGTCGGCCAGGCGTTTGGCCAGACTGTAGTCGGCGAGCCTCACGTCGCCCCGAGCGTCCAGCAGCACGCAGGACGGGCTCAGCTGCTTGTGCACCACCGAGTTGGCGTGCAGATAGTCGAGCGCCGCCACCAGCTGGACGGAGTGACGCCGCAGCTGATCCAGGGGCAGCGGCGCGCCGCCGGAGACGCTCTGTGCCAGGCTGGAGCCGGGAACGTGTTCGGCCAGGAGATCCACCACCAGACAGTCGTCGCGCTCGCTGCAGCTCAGCGCCTGGTACTGCACCAGATTCGGGTGCTTCAGCTTCAGCAGAGAGTTCAGCTCGCTCTCCGCACCCTGGATCTGAACCAACACACGGGATCTCGTGACCTTTCGTGACCTTTGATCTAAAGGCGTCCATTCGAATGTGTGAATTTCTTTATAAAAATAAAATATTCTTGATTGGTAGTGTTCGTTCATTCATTCCTTCAAAATAAAGGTTGAATGTTTGAAAATAAGGAAATTACGGCACTCTTGAAAATTATTGTTATTTTGTCAATTTTAAAATAATAATAAAAGTAGTCATATTTCTTATTTAGTTTTTTTATTATTACTATTATTTTATAGCTATATTGATATATAAATCAAATTTAAATGCATGAAATTAGATCATCATTCATTCAAAATAAAAGTCCAAAGGTTTAATGTTTAAAAATAAGGCAGTCATAAACATTATTGTAATTTTGTAAATTTTATTGTAATATAAAACATTACACATTTTTTTATTTTATAGAAGTAATATTTCTTATTTTGTTTTATTTATTAATTTATTTACTATGACTAATATTTTTAATAAATTTTATTGTAATGTAAAATAATAAAACATTTGAAAAATGTATTTGTAATAACATGTATATTAAGTTAATATTTCCTTTTTTTTTATTATTATTACTGTTATTTTATATCCATATTGATATAAAAAATCAAAAATTGAAATGCATTAAATTAGATTGAAGGATTTTTTTTTATAAAACTAAAATTTTATATCAGATAGTGATACGGATAAAGCGCTATAAAAATTAAGATGACGACTTAATTTATCAATTCAAAATAAAAGTCCAAAGGTTTAATGTTCAAAAATAAAGCAGTCATAAATATTATTGTAATTTTTATTGTAATGTAAAACATTACACTTTTTTATTTTTATTTTATAGAAGTAATATTTCTTATTTTGTTATATTTATTAATTTATTTACTATGACTAATATTTTTAATACATTTTATTGTAATGTAAAATAATAAAACATTTGAAAAATGTATTTGTAATAACATGTATATTAAATACAATTTTTATTTTATAGTGAAGTAAAATTTCCTATTTTGTTGTTTTTATTTTTTTATTATTACTGTTATTTTTTATCCATATTGGTATAAAAAAATCAAAAATTGAAATGCATTAAATTAGATTGAAGGATTTTTTTTTTTTATAAAACTAAAATTTTATATCAGATAGTGATACGGATAAAGCGCTATAACAATAAAGATGCCGACTTAATTTATCAATTCAAAATAAAAGTCCAATGGTTTAATGTTTGAAAATCAGGTCAGAATGAAACATCACACTATTTAACGACTGAACACAAAGAACTCTGGTTGATGTTCTACCTGTTTTTTGCACTTCTCTATTTTCTCTTTCTCCTGGCTGGTGAAGAACTTCCCGATGGTCTTGTTCCAGCGAAGGATCCACTCGTACACGACGGAGAAATCTCCAGAGGTGGCGTTGAAGGCGTAATACACACTGCGGCCCAGTCGCTCGCTCTCACCTGACAGAGAAACGTCACACATGACCAATCCTGAACGTGTCGAACGGCGACCGATAGCCCAGAAACCTCACCTATGCACTTCCCTCTGTGAACGATGACGTCTCCGAGGAGACTGTTGCTGAAGTGGAGGACTTCCTGCTGACGGGGATTGTCCTCACTGTAAGTGTCTCGTCTAGAAAGAGCAGAATAAATCACACAGTGAAGAGCATGTGATCGCAGAGATCTCTGTGTAAGTGACTGTTCAGAGCTCTGACCGGTGTCTGCTGCTGGACGTGGTTCTCCGTCTGTTTGTGAGTGCTTTCTTCACCTCCGACGGATCCACAGGAGACGAGGCTGAAGATTGTCTTTCTAAAGCAGGCTGGACAGAGACGACGCTCTCCAGACGCTCCTGAACCACACATATCACATCACCACATCATAATCATCACATCACCATCATCCCATCATCCAATCATCATCACCACATCATCACATCATCATCATCATCACATCACCACATCATAATCATCATCACATCACCATCATCCCATCATCATCACCACATCATCACATCACCACATCATCATCATCATCACATCACCACATCATAATCATCATCACATCACCATCGTCCCATCATCATCACCTCACCATCATAATCATCATCACATCACCTCACCATCATCATCATCACATCACCATCATCCCATCATCATCACATCACCATCATCACATTATCACATCATCATCACATCATTACATCACCATCATCATCATCACATCACCATCATCCCATCATCATCATCACATCATCACATCACCATCATCACCTCACCATCATAATCATCATCACATCACCTCACCATCATCATCATCACATCATCACCACATCACCATCATCCCATCATCACCACATCACCATCATCCCATCATCATCATCACATCATCACATCACCACATCATCATCATCACCCCACCATCATAATCATCATCACATCACCTCACCATCATCATCATCACATCATCACCACATCACCATCATCCCATCATCCAATCATCATCACCACATCATCACATCACCACATCATCATCATAATCATCACATCACCATCGTCCCATCATCATCACCTCACCATCATAATCATCATCACATCACCTCACCATCATCACATCACCATCATCCCATCATCATCACATCACCATCATCACATTATCACATCATCATCACATCATTACATCACCATCATCATCATCACATCATCATCATCACATCACCATCATCCCATCATCATCATCACATCATCACATCACCATCACCTCACCATCATAATCATCATCACATCACCTCACCATCATCATCATCACATCATCACCACATCACCATCATCCCATCATCACCACATCACCATCATCATCATCATCACATCATCACATCACCACATCATCATCATCACCCCACCATCATAATCATCATCACATCACCTCACCATCATCATCATCACATCATCACCACATCACCATCATCACATCATCCCATCATCACCACATCACCATCATCCCATCATCATCACATCACCATCATCACATTATCACATCATCATCATCACATCATTACATCACCATCATCATCATGACATCATCATCATCATCACATCACCATCATCACATCACCATCATCACATCACCACATCATAATCATCACATCACCATCATCCCATCATCCAATCATCATCACCACATCATCACATCACCATCGTCCCATCATCATCACCCCACCATCATAATCATCATCACATCACCTCACCATCATCATCATCACATCATCACCATCATCCCATCATCATCACATCATCATCATCACATCACCATCATCACATTATCACATCATCACATCACCATCATCATCACATCATCACATCACCACATCATAATCATCACATCACCATCATCCCATCATCCAATCATCACATCACCATCGTCCCATCATCATCACCTCACCATCATAGTCATCATCACATCACCTCACCATCATCATCATCACATCATCACATCATCACATCACCATCATCATCACATCACCATCATCACATTATCACATCATCATCACCACATCATTACATCACCATCATCATCATCACCTCACCATTATCATCATCACATCACCACATCATCACATCATCATCACCATCATTACATTACATCACAACATCATCATCACATCACCACATCACAATCATATCACCATCATCATCCCATCACCATCATCACATCTCATCACCACATCACCATATCATCATCACATCACATCATTTCACCACATCACAGCATCACAATCACATTATATCACCATAACAACATCATCACAATCACATCACCGTCACATCACTAACATGCTGCTATTAGACCTGTCAATCATTATTACACCTGTCTCTATCATGATGAACTCGAGGAATCATATATAATGATAAAAACTATAATAAAATAGGCCTAACTGATTTCAATGCTGTGAAAATAAATTAATTAATAATTAATCATTTAACACTAATTAATTACAATATAATACTAATTACTATAATGAATATAATAATGAATTATTATAAAATAATGCTAACCCTAACCCTAAATATATATTCAGAAACTGGATTCATTGCTCTGAGAGAGGAAGATCTCACCAGTTTGGCCATCTCCTTCTTTCTCCTCTCCTCCCGTCGCTCCTCCTCTCTCCTCTGAATCTCCGCAAGGATCTCGTTTTGCTGCGGAAGAGAAACGGACGAAGTTCAGAGAAACACATTAAGACAGAAATAAAGCCGACGGTGCAGCAGGAAGTGACGTACGGTCTGCTCTTCCTGTCTGCGCCGCTGATCGATCTTCTGCTGCTCCTCCAGGGCCAGACGCTCCTGCTGCCGCCGCTGGTTCTTCAGCATCTCCTCGTGGAAGGAGCTGGAGGGAGGAACGTTGTGCTCCGTCAGGAAACACTGAACACAGTCCGCCAGCTCAAAGATCATCACCTGAAGAGGTCACGAGAGGTCAGAGAGACGTCAGAACGGTCAATGTCAGGCGTCCCGGAGGAATCAAAGCACTGGTTCCTCACCTCTCCACATCTGCGTTGGGCCAGCCGCTCCAGCTCCGCGCGGAGCTCCTCTAGCTTGTCGTAGGACAGTCCTTTAGCGTTCTTCAGCTCCAGCTCTGGAGGCCTGACGTCACATGACCAGATCATTTTCATTTAGTTTAACTTGATGTGCTAAACTAACAAAAACTGAAACTGAAAAATGGACATTAAAGACAAAAGACACAACAAAATGACTAAAACTTTAACATGAAACGCTCTTAAAAACGGTCCGGGACAGAAACGTTTAAACACGTTCTGTCCGCAGAGGAACTGGACGATTCTAGAGACGATTCTACGTCACACGTTCATGAGGGAGCTGCGCGAAAACGAAAAAGAGCAATGAATAAACACACTTAAAAAATATCTAAATAAAGGCATTATTTTATTTGTGCATTATTCGTGTGTATTCGTCGGTACTAAGAGCAAAAAATATATACATTTAAAATAAATAAATAAAAAATCAAGACAAAACATGCACTAAAAATATGATTATTTTTTGTGTGTATTTGGTAACATTCCAAAAGTGCCAAAAAAATAATTTATATTTTAAAATAAAAAATAAAAAAAATTCAAAAACACATACTAAAAGAGATGCATTATTTTATTGTGTTTTATTCATGTATATTTGGAAGCATTTGATTAGTGTGAAAATGAAAAAGTGCCAAAAAATAAATTATTAAAAAAATAAAAAATTACTAAATGCTTTATTTAATTTGTGTACTTTAATTCATGTGTATTTGGAACAATTTGAACTACATGAAAATGTAAAAGTGCAAAAAATAAGTATATTTAAAACAAAAAAAACTAAATAAAACATACTAAATATATGCCTTACTATACTTGTGTCTTACTCATGTGTATTTGCTAATATTTCAAGAAAAAGTGCAATAACTTAAAACATCTAAAAATAAAAATATCTAAATAAAACACAAAGGCATTATTTTATTTGTGCATTATTCGTGTGTATTCACATTTAAAATAAATAAATAAAAAAAAACAAGACAAAACACGTACTAAAAATATGCTTATTTTTTGTGCATTATTTGTGTGTTTTTGGTAACATTCCAAAAGTGCCAAAAAATAATTTTTTTATAAAACAAACAAAAAAAATAACAAAAATTCAAAAACACGTACTAAAAGAGATGCATTATTTTATTGTGTTTTATTCATGTGTATTTGGTACTATTTAAAAAAAAAAAAAAGTGCAATAAATATTATTTTAAAAATCCAAATAAAATACTTGTTTGTTTGTTTTTTTACCTGCATGTCATGTGACCACTAACAGACATCAGAGAACATGTGACTTTCACTCACACATCAGGGTATGTCGGAGGACACTTGACCTGCAGGTCCACCGAGACGAAACTCGTCTGTCCGTATCCGAGTCCCTTCGGCCGCAGGTACAGGAACACCTCCGGAGGACGCCTGACCTGCGGAGCACATCACACACGCATCACTTCCTGCGCCGGACATTCACTGTATCACGCTGAAATGTTACAAAAAGTTATGACAACCCGCCAAAATAAAAGTCTGGTTTAAATTGTGACGGTAGAACGTTCCTCTAAAAACATTAAAAAAATAAATAAAATTCTAAAAAATTTCATGATTATGGAAGCCCGTTTCCGCCACTGTTGAGAAAAAAAAAAATTCTGTAAGTCATAATAATGAGAAACTTTCTCATAATAATGACTTAGTATCTCATAATAATGAGAAACTTTTCTCATAATAATGACTTAGTATCTCATAATAATGACTTAGTATCTCATAATAATGACTTAGTATCTCATAAAAATAATGAATTAGCATTTTTAACTTAATCAAAAAAATTTTTTTTAAGAAACTTTCTCATAATAATGACTTAACATCTCATAATAATGACTTAGTATCTTTAACTTAATAAAAAAACTTTTTTAATTTTTTAATTTTTTTTATTAAGTTGCTAAGTCATTATTATGAGATACTAAGTCATTATTATGAGATGTTAAGTCATTATTATGAGATGTTAAGTCATTATTATGAGATACTAAGTCATTATTATGAGATGTTAAGTCATTATTATGAGATACTAAGTCATTATTATGAGAAAGTTTCTAAAAAAAATTAAAAAAATTTTTTTTTTTGATTAAGTTAAAGATGTTAAGTCATTATTATGAGATGCTAAGTCATTATTATGAGATGCTAAGTCATTATTATGAGATACTAAGTCATTATTATGAGATGCTAAGTCATTATTATGAGATACTAAGTCATTATTATGAGATACTAAATCGTTATTATGAGATACTAAGTCATTATTATGAGATACTAAATCATTATTATGAGATGTTAAGTCATTATTATGAGATGCTAAGTCATTATTATGAGATGTTAAGTCATTATTATGAGATGTTAAGTCATTATTATGAGATACTAAGTCATTATTATGAGATGTTAAGTCATTATTATGAGATACTAAGTCATTATTATGAGAAAGTTTCTAAAAGAAATAAAAAAAAAATATTTTTTTGATTAAGTTAAAGATGTTAAGTCATTATTATGAGATGCTAAGTCATTATTATGAGATGCTAAGTCATTATTATGAGATACTAAATCATTATTATGAGATGCTAAGTCATTATTATGAGAAAGTTTCTCATTATTATGACTTACGGAATATTTTTTTTTCTCAACAGTGGCGGGAACGGGCTTCCATACATGATGCATATTTCATGATCAAACGGAAAATTTGGGGAAAGATAAATTTCATAAAGTGCTAAAATTATGATTTGCTAAACTTTTGATAAATTATCGTTAAGCATGGTTGCAGTTAATGACGTCACAGCACCACACATGACGCCTGTCAAAATATTGAGCTAATTAACATACGACACGCCCACCTTTAACGCACTTCTGGTTGGAAAGTGACGGTTTATGGTACAAGAAACATTATAAATTGACTTTAAAGATCCACAGACTGAACATGAGCTCTTTAACACACAGAGTACTGAAAATCAGCACCTTCCATGGATCTTCTGCTCGGATATCTCTAAAATCCTCTCCATAAATCGATGAAAGCGCCTCGAGCTCGTTCTCCTGCTGAAGAGAGTAATCATTCATCCTGCATCCTGAGCTCCGTCACTTCCGCCTCGCGCTCAGCTCTGGAAAACACTCTCCAACACCATAGCCGGTCAAAACACGCGCTGCGAAGCTGCGAAAAATATCAATAAAACTTGTCATGTGGAGGCATGTAATCACAACAGGCGTCGCGTGGCAGCGTCACGGTCCCGCGCAGCTCTGATGACGTGTACGCGCGGGCTGCAGTACGTCATCGTGCCGCTGAGAGGCGCTGTCGCTCTTCACAGTGATTAGTGATCATGGCTCACAATCACAATATTAAGCTGTGTTATTTTTAATGTTATTTACTATATATTTGCTAAAAAACATTATAATCATTATATGCTACAATAAAAGCAGCATGAAACGTGTTACATGCAAATATTACATTTTAGGAGAGTGCCAAGTTCATTACTGCTGTTTATGTATTTATTATTTATTTATTTAACATTTTAATATTATATATGCTATTTTAATATACAATATAAAATACATGATATTTTATTAATTTATAATATTATTATAAATGTATATATTATATATAATTATATATAATATAATATAATAATGAGATGAGATGAGATGAGATAATATTATTATAAATGTATATATATTATGATAATTTATTAATATATAATATATTACTATACAGCTCTGGAAAAAATTAAGAGACCACTGCATATTTTTTGTTATTTTGACCAGTTGTTGCTTTTGGCAAATAAATGCTCTAAATTACAATATTTTTATTTGGAATTTGGGAAAAATGTCAGTAGTTTATAGAATAAAACAAAAATGTTAATTTTACCCAAACACATACCTATAAATAGTAAACGCAGAGAAACTGATAATTTTGCAGTGGTCTCTTAATTTTTTCCAGAGCTGTATGATTTCTAAATTTAGTATAATAGCATTCACTATAAAATTGGATACAATAAAACCTATATATTAAATATAATATATATTTAATATATATTAAATTTAAATATATATTTTATTCAGGATATTTATTTGAATAAATATTGTTTTATTTTTGTTTACTATATTTTTACTAAATTTATTATAATCATTCACTATAGGATGCAATTTTTTTTAATTAAATTATTATAATATTATATTACATTTTAATATATAATATTTTATTTTAAATATTTATTTATTTATTTAAAGAATTATTTTATTATTGTTTACTATATTTTTACTAAATTTATTATACTCATTCACTATAGGATACAATTTTTTTTAATTTTATTAAATTATAATAATATTATATTACATTTTAATATATAATATTTTATTTTAAATATTTATTTATTTAAAGAATTATTTTATTATTGTTTACTATATTTTTACTAAATTTATTATAATCATTCACTATAGGATACAATTTTTTAATTTTATTAAATTATTATAATATTATGTTACATTTTAATATATAATATTTTATTTTAAATATTTATTTATTTAAAGAATTATTTTATTATTGTTTACTATATTTTTACTAAATTTATTAGAATCATTCACTATAGGATACATTTGTTTTTAATTTTATCAAATTATTATAATATTATATTACATTTTAATATATAATATTTTATTTTAAATATTTATTTATTTAAAGAATTATTTTATTATTGTTTACTATATTTTTACTAAATTTATTATAATCATTCACTATAGGATACATTTTTTTTTAATTTTATTAAATTATTATAATATTATATTACATTTTAATATATAATATTTTATTTTAAATATTTACTTATTTAAAGAATTATTTTATTATTGTTTAATATTTTTACTAAATTTATTATAATCACATTCACTATATGCATATATATATATATAAACCCTTCTTTATTGTTTAGTATCTTTATATTTTGCTTTTATTTGATGTTTCTGTGATTAAAAAATAGGGGTTTTTTTTGATTAGCTAACAATGTACATCATTCTTCATGACTTATATTAGTAATTTACTCAAATGAATAATAATAGTATGAGGTTGTGAACATGCCGACCAATATTTGTGACTAGTGTGTAATATGATGCACATATAGTATCACTCTTAATCACTCTTTGTTTGCTGATTAAATGAATGATTGCTCTCATTATAATTGGGGCTCTGTGGATTGACCGTCATTGGCTGAGGAATCTGGACGCCTCCTTCGCGGCTCTATGTGCCGACGGAGCAGAACACTATTAATAGTCGAGCTCTCAAGCAGTGGACTATGCGACGGAGGAACGAACCCCCACAACCAGCTGTGATCTGAAGTGACAGAACAGACGCCCTCCATCACGCTTCAAGACACATTTACAGCTCCAAGTATTACAGTACTCTGAGATTCAGTTTGAAACAGAGCCGAATGTTGCTGTTTATTTTATTAGTTTTACATACAATTCACCCACTGTCACACATTTACATTACAATAACATACAAATAAATTCAGATATTCGTCACATTTTGATAGATTGAGTTTAATTTGTTGTTTTATTGTTATTTTAAAGTGAACATGTAATTTACATGTGTATATAATGCATATATAGAACAATAGATATAACGATAGATAGATAGATAGAGGCAGATATACATATAGATAGATAATAGATAGATAGAGTGAGATAGATAGCATGAGAGAACGTTTCTGTTTCCATTCTTCCTCTGCTTACACATGCGGTGTACCTCAGGGCTCCGTCTTCGGCCCGGTCTTATTTTCCCTTCTTCCTCTAGCCGAGATCTTTCGTACGCATCATATTTTACATCATCTTTAAGCAGATGAACACACATCTCCTCAGTCACTGTTGGATTGTTCGAGTGATGTTAAAAGTAGGGTGGAGGATCATTTTCGAACCGGCTCTTGAATTTGAAACACAAATTAATTCAGGGTTAAAATCAGCATTTTTACTGGACGACTGCAACTCATTGTATTTAGGGATTGCTTGATCTTGTTTATCTCTTCTTCAGTCCAAAATGCTGCAAACATTTAACAGAGACTAGAAAGAGGGAAAGTATCACTCCTGTTTTGATTATCTTGCATTAGGATTCAGTTTACGGTACGAATGTTTGCGTAAGTCCCTGGTGGGCTCGGCACCACAGACCCGTCTGATCTTCTGTTCCTCCAGCAGACCAACAGGCCTTTCAGCTCATCGAATGCTTTGTTCTTATTATCAGTAACAATGTTGCAGACTGTGCAATAATTTGCCGTTGTATATGTTTTGTGTATGTGCTGTTTGTATTTTACTCTTGTGCATCACTCTGTCGTTATTAAATGTGTTTTATATATATATATATATATATATATCAATAAAACTAAACTAAACTGATAGATATAACGACATATAGATAGATAGATAGATAATAGACATAGATAGATCAATAGATACAAATAGATATAGATAGATAGATAGATGAAAAGATGGATAGATGGATAGAAAGACAGATATAGATAGATATAGACAGATAGATAGATAGATAGATAGATAGATAGATAGATAGACAGATAGATCGATCGATAGATAATAGATAGATAGACAGATCGATCGATAGATAGATAGATAGATAGATAGATAGATAGATAGATAGATAGATAGAGATAAATAGATAGATAATAGACAAATAGATAATAGATAAATAGATAAATATATAGATAGATAGATAGATAGATAGACAGATCAATCGATAGATAGATAGATAGATAGATAGATAGATAGATAGATAGATACAGATCAATCGATAGATAGATAGATAGAGATAAATAGATAGATAATAGACAAATAGATAATAGATAAATAGATAGATAGATAGATAGATAGATAGATACAGATCGATCGATTGATAGATAATAGATAGACAGATAGACAGATAGATCGATCGATAGATAATAGATAGATAGACAGATCGATCGATAGATAGATAGATAGATAGATAGAGATAAATAGATAGATAATAGACAAATAGATAATAGATAAATAGATAGATAGATAGATAGATAGATAGATAGATAGATAGATAGATAGATAGATAGATAGATAGATAGATAGATAGAGATAAATAGATAGATAATAGACAAATAGATAATAGATAAATAGATAGATAGATAGATAGATAGATAGATAGATAGATAGATAGATAGATAGATAGATAGATAAATAGATAGATAGATAGATAGATAGATAGATAGATAGATAGATAGATAGATAGACAGATCAATCAATAGATAGATAGATAGATAGATAGATAGATAGATAGATAGATAGATAGAGATAAATAGATAGATAATAGACAAATAGATAATAGATAATAGATAAATAGATAATAGATAGATAGACAGATCGATCGATCGATAGATAGATAGATAATAGATAAATAGATAATAGATAAATAGATAGATAGACAGATCGATCGATAGATAGATCGATAGATAATAGATAAATAGATAATAGATAAATAGATAGATAGACAGATAGATAGATACAAATAGATATATATATATAGAGAGAGAGAGAGAGAGAGAATGATAGATAAAGTAAATTCCTCTCTGAATGTGTATTTCCACACTAGTTCTATTTCAGTTGTAGTTGTGCGGTAAAGACACGGACGAGTTTGGAAATGTGTCTCAGAAAGATGATTTGTGGCTCTCAGACGTCCATATGTTGCCATAGTACGGGAGAATTTCCTAATGGGGTGCTGAGGATCAGGATCTTCTGTCCGGTCACAGACGCTGCAGCCGCCTCACGTTCATGACACCTGATGAGAACCATGACCCTAAAAGGAGAGGGCTAAGCCAATCAGAGCGCAGCTACTACTACAGCCCGGCCAATCGGGGCGCTGCTAAGGGAGAGAGGGCCAGGCTGCTGTTACCCCTCAGCTGTTAACCACATTTAGGGTTCGAGCCCACACATGCCAGCTCCCATTGACATATACAGTATTCATCCTGGAGAGAGCGAGGAGCCTCTAAGATGTTGCTAAAACGAGCCCCGGCAGACCCTAGTTACGGTTGGTTGACATCTTTAGGCAGCCTGTGTTCGTAAAAAGCTGAATAATCACAATTATATCAAGAGACTGCTGACTCAAGCCGCTTCCACCAGCAGCCGCACCAAATCACACACAAATACTTCAATATTATCCCCGAACAAAACACCTTCCCACCCCTGCTTTTGATCCAATACTGAAGCACGAAAACATATAAACGTAGTAAATAAGCAAAACTTTAAAGGTTGGATTCAAATCATATCTCTATGCGAATGCGTAATAAAAAAGTTGTGGGATAATAAGCAATATCTGTGACATGTGAAGTCCGGATTAAAGACGCAGATGATTGGCACTCGGCCCGCTATTTCTAAGGAAGCCTTTCTTAATTTTAGGGAGGCCGGATCGGATTCACGGGCGGAGGAGAGGGTTATTTTCTCTTTTTTATTTTTTCTCGGCTGCACTTATTTGGGCTTGTGTGATCCCGACGCTCCGCCCCGGCCCCCGGGAGCCGCTCTTATTTAAAGGGGCTCCTCACCTTGTCTCTCTGTCCCAGTGGAAGCATCAGTCTTGTGATAACAACTTGGTGAGTCCTGCGAGAAGCTGCTGCATCTGAGATTTCTTTAGCTCTCTCTAGTTATAACGGATAACGGCGACTTGACTCGAGCAGATAGTCTTCAGACTCTTAGCTTCTTCTTTTCTTTAGATTTGGTTTTTAGATTAGGTTTTTCGTGAGGCATCACAGGGTACGAGCGAAGCCCGGCAGGTGACGGCGACAGCTGCGAAAGCGAGAGGACTTCTCTTCGACGAGTCCAGCCCTAAATAGAGCGCAGTTAAACTCTAGCCTTTCTTTGGCATTACTGAGAGTCTTGAGCAGATGTGATCTCAGCACGTGTCGCCCAGAGCTTTAGTCCAGTTAGATTAGTTTTTCTTTTCTCTACTTTTGCATGTAAGTTGAGAAGTTTTATAGCGAGTCTCCGAACCTGAGTAAGCTTCCTAGGCAGCGTGAATCGGTGTGTTTGTATTGGCTCTGACTGTGTGACGCTTCCTTCGCAGACCAACCAGAAAACCAACCATGTGCGACGACGAGGAGACTACCGCCCTTGTGTGCGACAACGGCTCTGGCTTGGTCAAGGCTGGATTTGCCGGAGATGACGCTCCCCGTGCTGTCTTCCCCTCCATCGTTGGAAGGCCCCGTCACCAGGTGCGAACACTTCTGCAAAACAACACAGGAAATCCTCAGCTGACATCGTCACGGGGTTTAATTAACATGCTGATCGTCACACTTCACCGGCTCATTGATTACTTTAAGAATTGCAAATGCTTTTTTCGAATGCTGATTACATACGCAAATGATTGCATTGTCTATGCATTTTCAAATGCATTCTTTTATATATACATATATAACAATTTACATAAATACCCAATTGATTACATTAAGAATTGCAAAGTTCTTTTCCAAATGCATTGCCTTATTAAATATGCATTTGCATTCTCTTACATATATACCAATTGCATAAATTACCAATTGATTACATTTAGAATTGCAAAAAAAATTTTATTAAAGATGCAAATGATTATTTTATATAATTAAATATGCATTGTCAAATGCATTCTCTTATAAATATACCAATTTGCATAAATTCTCAGTTGACTACATTAAGAATTGCAAAGTTCTTTTTGCATTTTTGCAAGTTTTTTTTCCAAATGCATTTGCATTCTCTTACACATATACCAATGTGCAAAAATTACCAATTGATTACATTAAGAACTGCAAAAAATTTTTTTTTTGCATTTTTGCAATTTTTATTAGAGATGCAAATGATTATTTTATATAATTATTCATTGTCAAATGCGCTCTCTTATAAATATACCAATTTGCATAAATTCTCAGTTGATTACATTAAGAATTACAAACATATTTTTTTATCTAATTAAATATGCATTTTCAAACTCATTCTCTTATATTTATACCAATTTGCATAAATTCCCAATTACATTAAAAATGGCAAACTTTTTTTTTTGCATTTTTTATTAAAGATGCAGATGATTATTTTACATAATTAAATATGCATTTTCAAACTCATTCTCTTATATTTATACCAATTTGCATAAATTCCCAATTACATTAAAAATTGCAAACTTTTTTTTTTTGCCTTTTTGCAATTTTTATTAAAGATGCAAATGATTATTTTACATAATTAAATATGCATTTTCAAACTCATTCTCTTATATTTATACCAATTTGCATAAATTCCCAATTACATTAAAAATTGCAAACTTTTTTTTTTTTTGCATTTTTGCAATTTTTATTAAAGATACAAATGATTATTTTATATAATTAAATATGCATTTTCAAATGCGTTCTCTTATAAACATACCAATTTGCATAAATTCTCAGTTGATTGCATTAAGAATTGCAAACATATTTTTACATTTCTGCAAGTTTTTGGAACGCTGTATAAATATGCAAATGAGTGTTTTATATAACTAAATATGTTTTTTTTTAAATGCATTACCAATTTAAATATGCATTGTCATATGCATTTTCCTATACACCCTAATTTGCATAATTTCTTGTTTGATTTTGTGACATATTCCAGACGGGTTTCTGGATTTCTCTTTTTATAACTCCATGAATGAGAAAATACTGTCACAATTCAAGGAAGAAATGCATGTTTTTAGGAATAAAATGTATAAACCAGGCGAATGATATATAAACAGACCTTCAGAATATAGATGTGAATAAAAGCGTGAAGTTTGGTGCGTGTAAAGCTGCTGAAGTGGAGATTTCTGACTCAAACTCGCCGCCTTTAAAGACTGAAATCTGTCATTAAATGAACACATGCTTTCTTTCCACTAGTTATGAAAAAACAAGTGCATGAAAAAGCAGCGTCTGTACCTGTAGAGTCCCTTCATTACATGCACAGCATCTGTGTAGTGGTTTCTGTGGTCACTAAGCCCGCGTCTCTCTCCATCAGGGTGTGATGGTCGGTATGGGTCAGAAGGACAGCTACGTAGGTGATGAGGCTCAGAGCAAGAGAGGTATCTTGACTCTGAAGTACCCCATCGAGCACGGCATCATCACTAACTGGGACGACATGGAGAAGGTTTGAACTCACAGTCAAACTCATACAATGATCAAATGCATGACAGCAGTGTGATTAACACAACTGTGCTCTTCAGATCTGGCACCACACCTTCTACAATGAGCTGCGTGTGGCCCCCGAGGAGCACCCAACCCTGCTCACCGAGGCCCCTCTCAACCCCAAGGCCAACAGGGAGAAGATGACTCAGGTACTGATGAAGGCTTCACACAGCAGAGTCTCACGCTCCCTCACAGAGCTCATAACAACTCCCGTCTTTGCTCTTGCAGATCATGTTTGAGACCTTCAACGTCCCTGCCATGTATGTGGCCATCCAGGCTGTGCTGTCCCTGTACGCCTCCGGCCGTACCACCGGTCAGTCTTCACACTCTTAAACCACTATACAGAAAAAAAAAGGTACAAAAGCGGTCGCCAGGGCAGGAACCTTTCAGAAGGTACAACTTTACACCATATTAACCCCTAAAAGGTCCATATTAGTACAGAAAAGAGTGACTTTTGAAAGGTCCCGCCCCAGTGAATGCTTTCGTACCTTCAGTCAAAATTCATCTTTCTTGAATCTAATTTGATTCTTAAATCCGATTGGCTTGTTTTGCATTAGGATAATGTCTTTAAGAGTTAAAATCAGATTCTCATTTAAGACGATTCCCATCGGTGTGTTATTTCATTACTATTTCAGATTTATTTAATGCCGATACATTTATTTTAGTAATTTTGCTGTGCGTTTTGTCATATTTTTGAAATGCCTCTATATATATTTATTTATTTTTTAATCATTTTTAGTTAGTTTAGTACTTTAAGTTAACCCAAATGCTTTGACAACTAGCTCAAGTGACAATAACCACGATTAACATTAGAATTACATTTCTTAGCATTTCCTTTAGGGTTTATTTTGTTTAGTGTTTTTATTTTTTGACTAGGGCTGTATTATTCATCAAACAATCCCCGCTAACAAAAAATATGTTCTAAGAACTTTTTGACAACGTTATCAAAAGTTGTTAGCGGTGTCACTTTGTAAACACAGACGACGAACATGTCTGCGCATGCGCATCCTTTTACAGAGCGTTCCACCTTATTACTGACTTACTGAAGTTGATAGACGTGACATGTGATATACGCATGTGCATGACGTCACCGTTTTCAAAAACTTGAACCGTTCTCACAAGTTTGCATTTTCAGGCCACCAAAACGATGTTGTAGTGTAAACGGGGAAAAAAAACGCATAAGTTAAACTAAGTTACGTTCAAAATGGTTTAAAAAACGTTATTTCTTGGTTATGCGAACGTTAAAGGAACATTCCATTTTTATCATTCTTCACAAATTATGGGAACGTTACTTTTGGAATGTTCTCTGCACGTTCTGAAAACGTTATTTCCATTTGAACGACGTATAAATAACGTTTTGAGAAGGTTTATTAACTCTGACGTGTGACTGGAAGAACGTTTGTTCATAACCTGTCAGCGGGAATTACACGCGTGGATGTCACAACTGCCGTCTGCATTGTGTGAGATCCGCGGAACGCTCCGGGTGACAGGTGCGAGTCATAATTCTGTTGTCGGGAATATTGCTGATTTACGGTCTGACCTCAGGTATCGTGCTGGACGCTGGTGACGGTGTGACCCACAATGTCCCAGTCTATGAGGGTTACGCTCTGCCCCACGCCATCATGCGTCTGGATCTGGCCGGTCGCGATCTGACTGACTATCTCATGAAGATCCTGACTGAGAGAGGCTACTCTTTCGTTACAACCGGTAGGTCTTCAGCACAGACTCTCTAACCTGTATCAAAAAGCCCTGAGGTAACACAAGTGTCCTCTCCACAGCTGAGCGTGAGATCGTGCGCGACATCAAGGAGAAGCTCTGCTATGTGGCTCTGGACTTCGAGAACGAGATGGCCACCGCCGCCTCCTCCTCCTCCCTGGAGAAGAGCTACGAGCTGCCCGACGGTCAGGTGATCACCATCGGTAACGAGCGTTTCCGTTGCCCCGAGACCCTCTTCCAGCCTTCCTTCATTGGTGCGTTTCATCCGGATGCTCTTCACTATATTATCCCGGTTGTGTTATGGACTGAACCTCAACTTTTCCTCTCTCTCATCTCAGGTATGGAGTCTGCTGGCATCCATGAGACCGCCTACAACAGCATCATGAAGTGCGACATTGACATCCGTAAGGATCTGTACGCCAACAACGTCTTGTCCGGCGGTACCACCATGTACCCTGGTATTGCTGACCGTATGCAGAAGGAGATCACTGCTCTGGCCCCCAGCACCATGAAGATCAAGGTGAGCGAAACACGGTGGACATAAATGAACCATCTCAACTTCTGATTCAATGCGAAAACTGGACATTTGAATAGAAGAAAAAAACAAATTGTGGAATTTTACAATTAACTACACTCTAAAAAAAAAAAAAATAACCCAAGTTGGGTTAAGCGTTAACCTGCTGGGTGATTTTACTATATTTCTCACTTAAAATGAACCCAAAATGTTTTAATAAATACTAATAATTAAATAATAAACATGTATTAAATGGCTTATTAACAAATGAATAATGTATTTTTAATTTTTTTTTAATTTTAAAAGTCAATTGTTGAGTGAAATAAAACAACCCAGCAGGTTGGGTAAACATTTAACAAAAAAAAAAATATATTTGAAATGTAATTTAATTGTTTAGTTTGTCTCACGTACCATTAAATTACATGGAGACCAACCAGCTTTCACTTCACTTTTCAGGACTTTTGGTTTGTGCATATTTAACCCAACTTGGGTTGTTTTTAACCCAGCTTTTTTTTTACATTGTAAGGTGTTACTACGAATGTTTTGTGCTCTTCCTGTCACATGTTTAAACCAATGTTTCTCCATCTCTCTGTAGATCATTGCTCCTCCTGAGCGTAAGTACTCCGTCTGGATCGGTGGCTCCATCCTGGCTTCCCTGTCCACCTTCCAGCAGATGTGGATCACCAAGCAGGAGTACGACGAGGCCGGTCCTTCCATTGTCCACAGGAAGTGCTTCTAAACCAACAACAATCTCTCAGTCTCAGCCGTACATTTGTACTGTCTCTTTTACTGTATATACATGTAATGTTGTAATAAAAACAGATAACTGATAACAAACAGCGGTGTATGGAGTGGTCACTTGCCTGTTCTGCATGATTGCACCAACACAAATAATCAAATACAAAAAAAGTAATAATAATAAGAACTGCATACACCACATGAACTTAAAGGAATATCACAGGATGACGTCAATAATGCAAAACAAAGACATTTCTCTTTAAATAAAGTACTATCCATACATATAAAAATGTAGCACCTTTATTTTTAATCTCCAGTTCCTCTGAAAAGTATCTCCTGATATGGTCAATCGTGTCATTTAATGCTGCACTGTCGCTTTAACAAGCGCGAGCATCTGCTGCGCCATCAATCACGCGTGTCACACTGCAGAGGGGGCGGGGTCGTGTGAGGAGAATCTCACGTGACCACTCCTAGCCCTATCAGAGTGCAGGAAACGCCTGAGTGACGTGGCGGAGCGAAATTTGAACGTCTTTTTTCGAGCTGCCGTTGTGAAGGCAGGAAATAAAGCGAACAAACACTGGATTCATATGGCGACGTTTACACTTTTAAAGGCGCGTTGTTTTATTTCATAAAAAGATGTTTCATCGCAGCAGAGCCGGAAGATTTAATATGAGAGGAGTTTGCTGACTTCGACCGGTTGTTTTTGTTGAAGAGTGTCCGGCGGAACTGAGGAGAAAAACGGTTTGCTTGTTTTTGAATCTGAGGCAGTTTTAGCGTGTTTTCCTCACATTTCGAGTCGTTTTAGCGGGTTTTAGTCGTCATTATGAAGGTTCTGGAGAGGAATGTGGTTCGTCTGGCCGTCGTTCAGCATCTTCGGTCCGTTTATGGAATAAAAATTAAAAACTGGAACAAAAACAGAAACAAACAGACATCGGCGAACACGGTGAGTTTATAACACATGTGATTTGTGTCTTTAAAGCGCTGCTTGTTCCGAAAGTCACAGGAATATAGAAACAAAATCACCCTAGAATGATCTGCAGGTCAGCAATTATTACTGAAATAGACTGAAAATAGTCTATTCAGTGTTTTCAGGGCTGGGTGTGTTACTGTTAAAATGTATTTCACCACAGATTACAAAATACATGCTTTAAAAAGTCATTTGTAACGTATTTCGTTACATTACTCAAGTTTAGTAACTTAATCTAAATACTTTAGAATACTTTGGAATACTAATAAGTGTGAAACAAACACAAAAAACGTCATTGCAAGTTTTTATCTCACAATTCTGACTTTTTCCCTCAGAATTGTGTGATATAAAGTTGCAATTGTGAGTTATAAAGTCAGAATTATGAGATATAAACTCACAATATTTAGAAAAGTCATAATTATGAGATATAAACTCACAATATTGAGAAAAGTCATAATTATGAGATATAAACTCACAATATTGAGAAAAGTCAGAATTATGAGATATAAACTCACAATATTGAGAAAAGTCAGAATTATGAGATATAAACTCGCAATATTGAGAAAAGTCAGAATTATGAGATATAAACTCACAATATTGAGAAAAGTCATAATTATGAGATATAAACTCGCAATATTGAGAAAAGTCAGAATTATGAGATATAAACTCACAATATTGAGAAAAGTCAGAATTATGAGATATAAACTCACATACTAAATTCACAATTGCAAGAAAAAAAGTCAGTATTGCAAGTTTAAATCTCGCAATTCTGAGAAAAAGAAGTCAGAATTGTGAAACACAAACTCACAATTGTGAGGGAAAAAACAAATTGTGAGAAAAAGTTGCAGTGACGAGTGAATTATACAATGACTCACAAAACATGAAAACAGTGGAAAACATGAATCTTAACTCTTTTTCAGACGGTCAGAGTCAGAGAATCACCAATCGCTGTTTAAATGACATTAAAACTCAAAGTAATCACTTTGGTAATCTAAAACACTTTTCAGATGTAACTGTAATCTGATTACCACCCATTTAAAATGAAACTGTTTTTCATCTTGTTCACTTGAGAGTTTCTCACACCAAACGGTTGATCTCGTGGTTCACTGCAATAAAGAGATGAATCAACACACACACGTGATTCCAACAGGAAATGTGTTGTTGCAGGTTTGTGTGTGTGTCACAGGAACGAGAGTGATTTATTCTGGTCTTGTGAGAGTGATTTGGCTCAACGGCATGATCTGAGTCTGGAGTTGATGTTCAAACACACAGAGCTTCTCTTGTTCTGATCCGATCCTCTTGTCTGTCCAGGTGAGGGTGTTCGGGGTTCCTCTGGAAGCTCTGCCACACTGTCATGTGTTGGACTACGGAGACGCACCCTGGTAAGACCGAGTCTTGCGCTTGTTTACTTGCACACAGATGTGTTTTAATGTTTGCAGAACTCAATACTGAGCACTTTTGGTGAGCAAAAGTTTAGATTGGAAGGACGTTTACATTTTCAGGTGAATGATGGTTTTAAGTCTCACATACTTGTGACGTCTTTTGATTCAAAACGACTCTACGCCCCACAGACATCTGTGTACGGCAAGCCGTTCTGACTTTTATTCGTTTTCAGGATATGAACTTGTGATATCAACAATTACATTTCCACTAGTAACAACTATAATTGTTGATATCAAGAATTAATTTCTTACTAGTTGAAATTCCAGTTTCAGATTTCAGGAATACAATTCTTACTAGTAAAAATGCAAATTTTTGATTTCAATAATTACATTGTTACTAATGCAAACGTCTATTCTTGATGTCAACTAGTAAAAATGTTCATTTCTGATATCATGAATGTGATTGTTACTAGTAAGAAAGCCGTTTTAGATATCAGAAATTATATTGATATCAGGAATTCATTTTCAGATATCAGAAATGAACATTTTTACTAGTAGAAATTCCATTGATATCAAGAATAGACGTTTGCACTAGAACGGTAAGATGTGTGGAATGTGGTTCGGCAGTTAAAGATGTAAAATGAAACATGAAGTAAGCAAAATATGAATGACAAAACATCTGCCTAATAAAATAAACAAGTTGCCTGATGCTTTGGACATGCGCCTTATTTTATTATTTTACATTTTAATTTTGTTTATTTTTCATATTTTTCTGTTTTTTGTTTTTTTTTTATTTAATTTTATTATTGTATATTTTATTTGCCCTATATTTTAGTATTTTATATTTGTTTGCCTTGTATTTCATTATATATATATTTTTTGCCTTATATTTTAGTATTTTCATGTTGTATATTTTTCCATGTTTCATTATTTTTTTCTTTCATGATAACATGAAATAAGCAAAATATAAAAAAAATCTGCTAGTAAAATAGTATTTTTTTTAATATTTGATTTATTTGCCCTATATGTACCTATAAAGTGATGAGATGTGTGTGTGTGTGTATATATATATATATATATATATATATATATATATATATATTAATCATTTTATTTTTTGCCCCATTTCTCTATATTTTCATATTTATATTTTTGTGCACTATATTTCATTATTTTGTTATTTAATTTTCTTGACCTATATTTTAGTATTTTGTTTTATTTGCCCTTTCACTGTATTTTATTATTTTATATTTAATTTATTTTAGTATCTTATTTGTTGTATATTTCATTATAATTTATTATTTAATATATTTTTTGCCCTATATTTTAGTGTTTTATATTTGATCTATTTGCCCTATGCTTCACTACAAGATGAACTACATTTTTTTATATATTTTATTATTTTATTATGAATAAATTTTGTGTATTTGATTTTTGCCCTGTGTGTGTCTCGATCTCTTTCAGCTTTGTCGTAGATGCTTGTACGAGCCTCATGCGTCATTTGGACACAGAGGGCCTCTTCAGGAAATCCGGCTCAGTTGTGCGGGTCAAGAGCCTCAGGGTGAGCTTGACCGCCGCTTCAGTTCACAGCAGAGACCGTGACGGGTCATTATTAAACAGCGACTGTATTGCTTTGACCCTGTAGGCCAAACTGGACCAGGGTGAGGACTGTCTGCCCACTGCTCTCCCGCTGGACGTCGCTGGACTTCTCAAACAGTTTTTGAGGGAGCTTCCTGAACCGCTTCTGACCGTAGATCTGCACAGTGCGTTCCTGAAGGCCCAGGAGCTGCCCACGGAGGAGGAGAGGACCTCGGCCACAGTCCTGCTGTCCTGTGTGCTGCCTGACAGGAATTTAAACACGCTGCGTTACTTCTTCAGTTTCCTGAAGACCGTCTCTCAGCGGTATAGTGTTTGTCTCTTGTTATGCTAATCCATGGCTGCCCTCTGAATAACAGGATCTTTTGTGTTCAAACGCATGTGAAGTGTTTGTGTATTTGCTCCTTCCTTTCAGATGTGCTGAGAATAAGATGGACAGCAGTAATCTCTCGGTCATCTTTGCTCCGAATCTCTTTCACTGTGGAGACGGCGGAGAAAAAATGAGCAGCAGCACAGAGAAGAAACTCAAGCATCAGGCGGCGGTGGTGCAGTGTCTCATAGACAACGCTCAACACCTGGGTATGTGCCCTCAACTTTAATACATTATTACAACATTACTGTTTTAGTACAGAGGGGGTGGGGTTGGGTCTGTTACTCTCCATTGCAGTCTGGAGTTTTCACCACAATATTCCTCATTTAAATATTCATGAGCAGAATAAAGGGGCGGAGCCTGGTTGAGTTAGTTGAAACTGCTGGTTATGGTGAGGGGCGGGACATTTCCCAAACACCAATCACAACACACCGCTCCAGCCGACCAATCAGAGTGCTTTTCAGAAGGAGGGGCTTCATAGAGACAGGAAGTAAACGGAGCGTTACTGACAGACTGGGAAGAGAGGAGCCGCACAATGAACATTCGAGCAGGAAAACCTGTTCTAGTAGAGCCAAAAACGTCAAGAGTTTGTAAAACTGTATTATAGGTCCTCTTTAATATTTCAATAGTGCCACATTTGCATGTTCCTGGTGCTCTGATGTCAGTTAATGGTCAGACATTATAATCACTAAAGCTTTTATCATGGTATATTATATTACTGTGGTGAAAGAAAAAAAACTTTGAAAAGTAAACAAATGTTTCAAACTGATTAAAGTGCAAAAGAACACAACAATAAAGATTTATAACATTTTAAGAGATTGTATCTGGCATGTTTTAGCCAAAATTAAAATGTGTAAACGAATGTTTTAAAATAAAATGTCTTTAAAGTGTTCGTTCACCCAAAAATGAGATTTGTCATGAATTCCTCTCCCTCATGTCGTTCGTTCATCTTCAGAACACAAATGAAGATGTTTTTGATGAGGTTTATGACTCGACAGCACTTTCAAGGTCCAGAAAGGAAGTAAAAACATGGTTAAAAGAGTCACGTGATGCAGTGGATCAAGAGACCAGAACACTTTCTGTGCATAAAAACAACACAAATAACTTTATTTAACAATATCTAGTGATGGATGATTTCCAAACACTGCTTCATGAATCTGTTTCAAATCAGTGGTTCGTATCAAACTGCCAAAGTCACGTGACCTATTGAAATTTCAACACGTGACTTTGGCAGTTTGATGATCGTAGCTTTTCAAAAACTCACCAATTCCAGTTTGGGAAACCCTGATGTAAATCTAACATGATGAATATGAAATGTAATCAAAGATTTGATTGTATTTGCAGATACAATTTTCAATCCGTTAAATCAGTGGAAAGCAATGAATAGGCTAAACCACCTGATGAAGCTGTTGTTGTTCACAGGTGTGGTTCCTCCGTTCCTGATGGAGAAGGTTCCAGCCATGTTGGGATGTGACGCTGGCGTGTTTTCTCCATCTTCTGTGTCTCTAGAGGAGAGCAACGCTCACTCAGACCTGAAGAAAAGCAGACGGAGTTTAGGAGGTAAGAACCTCGCCCTCGTCACTGGATCATAGCTTCATCACATGACCGCTTTGAAGGGAAGTGGATGCAGTTAATAATGTTTTGAAGCCATATAATCAGACTTTTTTTTTTTTTAGCTGAGTGGGTTTGTTTTGTATTCCAGATGTGGTAAATGGAGCTCTGAATAGGTTTAAAACAGGTAGAACCCCAACAAATACCCCTCAGTCTGATGGAGCAGGTGGGTAAATGTTCTCCTCAGACTTCACTGCATGAGGGTTTCTCATCTTCACATGCTTCTTTATTGACTTTGAGATGGCTTTGTGTGTGCCCACTTTCGTGCGTCATGTAGACGTCTCCGTTTGTTTTTCTTACGACGCGGCATGGATAAAATACAGCGTAATGTTTCTTTCGGCGCTACTTCTGCTCTATTCTCAGTTGCTTGTGTAAAGCTTTGTATGTCTTTTGCTTTGAAGTGTCTAATTCAGCTGCTTGTACTGGAGATACAGCCTGAGCACTTGCAGAAGAATAACGTGAAACTCCGCCAATAATAACTCGAGAACTTTTGACTAAATTCAAGTGTTTTATCCTTCAGTTTTCTCCATGGTCACTCCTGTCATCACGACTCCGAACTCCAAGCGTAAACTGCCGCAGGAGTCGGCGCACACTCACGGGTTCTCCAACAAGAAACGCAGGTCTATCAAGAAGAACCTCGGCCTGGAGCTGTTCCCACACGCTTTGTTTGGAGGAGCATCTACGCCCGGATCAGGTGAGTGTCACGCCATGTTGGACGAAATGTGTTTTGGGCGATTCTGCGTGTTGATTTGTTGTTCTCTCAGCTCACAGTGCGGCGGGGGCTCTGGACTCGTCTCACAGCGGTTTACTGTCTTCTGTGGGCAGAAACTCTCGTGTGTCCAGCACTTCTGCCAGGAGGAAGAGCAGACGACTGAGAGACCGCAGTGTGAGCAGGTAATATTCTCATCTGGTGCCGTTGCATTAGCAGGCAAACGGTCTATTGGTGGTGTCACACCCTTTCAGAATCACCCACCTTGAGCGCAAAACAAGACTTTCCTCCATAGTAGACAGTTATTTTAAAGGGTTTGTTCACCCAAAAATGAGATTTCTGTCATGAATTCCTCTCCCTCATGTCGTTTGTTCATCTTCAGAACACAAATGAAGATATTTTTGATGAGGTTTATGACTCGACAGCACTTTCAAGGTCCAGAAAGGAAGTAAAGACATGGTTAAAACAGTCACGTGATGCAGTGCTTCCGTGATACTTTCTGTGCATAAAAATAACCACTTCATTTAACAATCTCTTCGGTCATTATACTTGTGCCGGTGACGCACAGTGAAGCTTCCGTGTTTACGCTCAAATGCCATCTCAGTATTGGCCGAAGCTGATCATGTGATGTTGACGCAGGAGCCGGCCAATACTGAGTCGTTCTGATGTAGAACCTGGAAGAGCTGAGCGTAAACAACGAATGACAGAAGAGATTGTTGAATAAAGTTATTTGTGTTGTTTTTGCGCACAGAAAGTGTTCTGGTCTCTTGAAGCACTGCATCACGTGACTGTTTTAACCATAGCTGTGTCCGAAACCGTTCACTAACCCCTATATAGTGCACGGCAGTTGAGCGCACTATATCAGCAAATAGTGAACGAAAATGAGTGAGTGAATTCGGACGCTGACGTTAATAACGTGCCAGACAATTTCGTCATTAACATCTCCTATACCCATCTGAAATATGTCCTGTTTAGCTTCATGAATTGATATTACTGTTTATTTGTCATGTTTATTGAGAATAAAAACACGTGTGTCATGCTATTTAGTAAATTTATATTTAAAAATAACAGAACAAAAACACTACACTGTCACATTTGTTTATAAAAAATATAATAGTAAATAAATACAATATAAATACACTGTAAAACCGTTCACTAACATATGAGAAAAATCCACCAAATTATCATATGATAATAAGTATATATATTATGATATAAACCTGTATTGTTTCGCTTCAAAATGTCTTTATAAAGATGTTCTAATTAATAAAAAATGACACTTACATTTGTAGAAGTTGCCACTTCCCGTATTGCCGTCCGCCATATTTATTTTTCTTTCGCGCTCGATCGTCTTATCGCGTTGGATTTTGGGTAACGGCGCTTTAACGAGTGTACGTCGAATGTATGCTCAAAATCAGAGAGGATTGTGGGTAAAAGTAGTTCACTCAGAATTCGGACAGCACTACAAAATGGCCAACACCCGATATAGTGCACTATATAGTGGATAGGGAGCGGTTTCGGACACAGCTCATGTCTTTACTTCCTTTCTGGAGCTTGAAAGTGTTGATTATATTGATCTATGGACGAGTCATAAACCTCATCAAAAACATCTTCATTTGTGTCTGAAGATGAACGAAGGTGTGGAACCACATGAGGGAGAGGAACTCATTTTTGAGTGAACGAACTCTTTAATTTCCTGACTCTTCTCCGCTTTATAATGGGGGGCGAGATTTTTAAGCCCAAAAAGGTGCATCATAAAAGTAATCCATACGCCTCCAGAGGGTTAATAAAGGCCTTCTGAAGTTTTTGATTAAAAAAAATGAGTAAACCAGTCCTGACCCTTAAATTTATTTTGCATCTAGTTTTATTGGGGTTCAAAACCGCCGTTTCTCATCATGACTGGCCTCTCTTGTTGCTTTCAGAGTGGAATCGGGGAAGTCGGGCTGTTTCTCTCCCAGAGTCGCTAAGAAAGAGCCTGTGAGGAAATCTCTCCGCCAGCGCTTCAGTCTGGGCAAATCCAGCCGCGAGTCTGTAAGTTCAGAAACATCCTCTCTGTCAACCTCCACCGGAGACTGAACGATCAACCGCGGCTGTAATTTGCATGGCGGTGTCATCTAATTATGTATTAATACATATTAATGGGTGGATAATGTAGCACTTGGTTTAAGAAGTTAACAGGATTTAGGAGTTTTGTTATGCCGTGTTGATGGGTGGACGTCTCGCTCCATCTAGTGGCGGTTTAATGTTGGTACATGCTGCTATTAATGATGTAGAAGACCTGAGAAAATGGCAATAATAATCAAAATATATTAATGTATTCTTTCAGTCTTGGTTTGTATGGTTTGCATTTGATGGGAAAAAACAGCTGAGATATGACTGAACTGGTGCAATCAAGAGAATTCTGGTTTTATGCGACGGTTATTGTTGTAATGTGATTGTTTGTCATGTGTTGTCAATGCTTAATATTGCACATGTTGTCCAATATTGTGACTTTAGGAGAGATTATGATTTTAAATAAGAACCTGATATTACTAAAATATTAGTAGAATAAAATCTTTTAAGAAGAAACGAATATTAATATTAACAGTTTTTTTTATTTTTCTAATTAAAATGTGTCCTTGTGGTTTTGGGTTATTCTTTGCTATTATTATTGATATGGTCATTATTTTATGCATGTATAAATGCTCAAATAAAAAAAGATATGATTGACCAGAAACGCTTTTACTATCAGTATTTTCTTCGGTAAAGCATTATAACGGCTGCGGTCGTAATTCAACACTGACTCAAAGAGTAAAAAGAAGCTGCCTCTATTTCAACAGAACCTCATTACACAGTCACAACTGGGGCCAAAGAGGTCAGAGGTCATAGGTTGGCGCCTAGCAACACAAGAGAGCTGTACTGGTTTTCACTTCACCAAGGAGTTTAATCTGGCTGTTTTGAACAAGAGCCCCTCAAAAGGTCAGTGTTTTGGGTTTTCCTACAGTTGCTAATCGCAGCTTAATGCTCATCGTCTGCAGATAATACTCCATTAATTGGTATTCTGAAGTTTAAGTAGTCAACATGACCCTATTCTGCTCTTAATATGAAACGTCTCCACCTGGTGACATCTTACACTTCATCATTTTTTAAATTGTGAAATATTATTCCAGTGTAAATCATCAGTTTTCTATGTGAATATATAGTAGAGTGTAATTTATTCCTGAATTTTCAGAGTCACATGATCCTTCAGAAATCATTCTGATATGATTTGATCAAGAAAGTTGAAAAGTTTTTTTTCTATTAACTGTCATACATTTTATTTTTCAGGGTTCTTTGAATATAAAGCTCTTAAAAACAGCATTTATTTGAAATATAATATTTTGTAACATTGTAAATGTCTTTACTGTCACTTTTGATCAATTTAATGCGTCTTTGATGAATAAAGATTAGTTGTTTTATTTGTTTCTCAAACTTTTGAATGATGGTGTATGACTGTTTCCACAAAAATATAAACTGTTTCAACACTGATAATAATCATAAATGTTTCTTGATCATCAAATCAGAATGATTTCTGAAGGATCATGTGACTCTGAAGACTGGAGTAATGATGCTGAAAATTCAGCTTTGATCACTGGATATAAATTAGTTTAAAAGTGTACAGTTTTTACGGAAATATTATTAACATTCAAATTATATTGTAAAAGGGATGATTTCAGTTTGGGGAAAAAAGCTTTCGGCTTGTCTTCTGATGCCACAAGAGGGCGCAATGTGCAAAATAATAAAGTGTTTGTTCACCAGAAAATGAGATTTCTGTCATTAATTCGTCTCTCTCATGTGGTTCTACACCCGTAAGATCTTCGTTCATCTTCAGAACACAAATGAAGATATTTTTGATGGTTCAGTGAGTCTCTATTGACAGCAAGATAATGAACACTTTCACTAAAACATATTTAAAACAGGTCATGTGACTACAGTGGATCAACATTAATATTATAAAGTGACGAGAATACTTTTTATGCGCCAAAAAAACCCTAAAACAATGATTCTTCAACAATATCTAGTGATTTCAAAACACTGTGCGAAATAAGATTCAAAGAAGATCAAAGTATTCTCGTGGCTTTATAATATTAATGTTGATCCACTGTAGTCACATGACCTGTTCTAAATATGTTTTAGTGAAAGTGTTCATTATCTTGCTGTCAATAGAGACTCACTGAACCATCAAAAATATCTTCATTTGTGTTCTGAAGATGAACGAAGATCTTACGGGTGTAGAACCACATGATGGAGAGGAACTAATGACAGAAATCTCATTTTTGGGTGAACGAACACTTTAATGCAAATCATTGTTTCTTAAACAATGAAATATTACCAAAAAGTACATAATATTTAAACATCTATAAATCAAAGTAATAAATTGCATAAACAATCATGAATAAAAAAGCATGCATTTATGCATAGTTCATACAAAAAGCCGAGTCGATGATCAGTGTTTGAGTTTAAAAACATGAGATGCAGTGGAATGGGGAAAAACTTCTTTTAACGTCACATAGCTTACTATCTGATATTTATGATTGTTATATTGTCCATGTTTGGTCTCACAGGCTCCAAGTTCGTCAGTAAATCCGAGGATAACCTGTTGACGCCGCAGTGTGATCCGACGGAGCACAGGAGTGCGTGGAGCGGAGACGCTACCGACGCTGGCCTGACCGATCCGTTCTCTGAGACGCCCGTGAGCAGCTGTCGCTCTGAGCCCGCGCTCGCCGCCTGCCAACCTCCGACGGTCAGCGGTATTCCCAAGATCCTCTGTGAAGAACGCTCTCGCACTGGACCCACGCTACTGAAAATCAAACAGGCTTTCAGCGAGTCTGGTAGTGACCTTCACAGCATCACTAACCAGCAGAACCACGACCAACCGCAGGACAGCCTTGGTTCAAGCTCTGAAGCGGTTTCCTCTGACGTAGCTTTGCCCTCAGAAACTTCACACACATCAGTGTCTGAACCGGAGCACAATGTGACATTCGGACAAATCGAGATTGCTCCTTTGTCGCCTCTACATATAGACAGCGCTCTGTTTGACAGTGGACCGACGCGGTTCGGGGAGACCAGTCTTAACGGGTCTCTTTGGCTTGAAAGTGACAGCAGGGATTTCCTAAAAGAGTCCACTGGATGTTCAGTGGATTGCAGTCAATTGATTGACGCTTTAGACATCCAGAGTCCTGTGGCTTTCCGACTGGACACGTCCAGTAGGGTCCAATCAACTCCGTACGCAGCGAGAACGAACGCCGACGCGCCCCTGCCGAGTGAGTCTTCACTGGTGAGCAAGACCGAAGCGGACGACTCGCAGAACCATCCTAGCGCCATTGAAACGCGCCGAAAGAAAGTTGCCGAGCAGATTAAACTGTTCAACATGATGACGCTGAGCTCACCCAAAACCAAAGTGGTCCGATCTCCTCTGAAGTTCCAGCGGACGCCGGTTCAGCAGTCCGTGATGAGGATCAACACTCTGGCTGGAAGCCGGAAGGACGTCAGGATGGGTTGGTGTGCTGCCAGTCAGATGAAGGCCGTGAGTTTCGAGAGCGCTTTGAACTCGCTCCAACAGCCAACGTCCGCAAATCCCAAACCTCCGGTTCCTCCCAAGAAAACGCTCAAATATGGTGCGCTGGAAGACGTCACCAATAAGACGCCAAAGACGAGATGCAACGCGCTCCCGGCCAATAAGAAAGCCGCGAACGAACATCCCAAGTCGGTCCTGCTTCAAGTGTCCGAAAACGAAAGCAGTCGCTATAGAGGTTCACCCAAAAACCCGCTCGCGGAGGTCAAACTGATGTCCGCGGCGAAACCCGTTGATCTGTAGGACTTCGTCAGGTCGTCGTCAGCTGAAACGCTTTCTTCTGCAGACGTGTGTATTCAGGTCTTAATTTATTGTGCTGGAGTGAGTTTGAACGGTGCAGGAATGTTTTTACTGTATAAAGAAATTGTTAAAGTGTTCGTTCACCCAAAAATGAAGTTTCAGTCATTAGTTCCTCATGTGGTTCGTTCATCTTCAGACACAAATGAAGATATTTTTGATGAGGTTTATGACTCAATATAATCACTTTCAAGCTCCAGAAAGGAAGTAAAGACATGGTTAAAACAGTCGACGTGATGCAGAGTCCACAATACTTTCTGTGCGCAAAAATAACGACTTTATTCAACAATCTCTTCTCTTCTTCTCACACGTTCAGCGCTTCCGGTTGCACGTCTGAATGTCTGCGTGTGATGCTGACCGACGTTCAGACGTAAACACGGAAGTGCAGAACTGCGTCAGTTGCGTAACAATGACAGGATCGAGACGAATTTGTCGTTATTTTTGTGCTCAAAGAGTATTGAGATCTCTTCATCACATTAAGGTTGAAGCACTGCATCACGTCGACTGTTTTAACAAAGTTTTTACTACTTTTTTGGACCCTGAATGTGGTCATTTCACTGCTTTCTTTGAGAGATAAAAAAAAGAAAATTGGATTTGATCAAAAATATCTTCATGTGTGTCTGAAGATGAACGAAGGTGTGGAACCACACGAGGAACTAATGACTGAAGTCTCGTTTATGGGTGAACGAACACTTTAAATGTTCTTGGTCATTCCGTTAGTTTGGATTTCAGGGTCGCTTTGGTTTGTGAGTCAAACAGCGAAAAATAAATCCTGTAATTTTAGGTTGCGAACTGAAATCCATAACTGCACTCTGTTGAGATATACTGATCTTGTTTGAGCGTTTGCTGTAAGTGAAAAGTCGAGTCGATGAAAGTGTGAAAAGTGTGATGTTCATGTACGAATAGATCATAATGTATTTAGAGTGAAAATGAATGCTTGGAATTGGTTGGTTTCGGGAAGGTGTTTTATTTACCTTTATTTATATTTTATGCCAAAACTTTCATTTGGAAGCTGTAAAGACGATGTTCATGGTGTAACTCAAGGAAATGTTGAGCAGTATTATGATCTCATGTAAAATCCTCAATGCTGTTATTTTTCACTCTTTTTGAACATGTTTTGATTTTGTGAAAGAAGGTATCAGACTAAAGTCTTTGTGTTTAACTGAAGGTTTGAAGTTCCTTTCTTCACCACCTGGTGGCGCACTTTGGTTCAGTATTAATGTTCGCTGATCACATTATCTGAATGATTTTCACGCCTAACATGAGTTTCTTACTAATTATACACCGCAATAAGAGATATCTGGGGTAAATCTGACTTTAGAAGATGATTTGATAAAACTACTGAGAACCAATTAACTAAAATCTCAAGTTAAATGAGTAAACCGAGTCCAATGAAGTGCATGTTTGTTAGACTTTGGTCTCGTTAAATGTTTTTGGGAGCAAATGTGCCTATTTTTTGCTTTTTTTTATGTAATCGTTTCCATCAGTACAAACACCTAAAGGTCAATATATTCATAAAATGTCCTTTTTTCATGTGTCCGAGTTTTGTTTTGTAGCTGTAAACCTCTTTAAACGGCCTCAGGGGTTGATCGGGATCCTTCAGGCCTGCTTTGGGGCACTCGGGAATAATCTAACCCTCCAACTATCTCATCCATAATAGATCCCTCTCCGCCCTGCCGTCGAGATTTACTGATCCACATAACAACTAGACAGGATTAAACCTGCACAGATTACACTGCCAGTGATAGCGGGACTGATTCATGCGTCGCCCGGGCCGGATTGAGGGAATCTGTGGATCTCTGGAGACACATCCGCCTGTGTGTAATGGAGCACAATTTAAGGGTTCGAGATGCTGATGCTTTCATCTCCATTAGAGGGGATTTGGAAGGAATTTGGCCTTGAGAAAAACAAAACAGAAGACAAAACTTTCCTACTTTGAGATTATTAGATGTTTTTACATGGTTCATGAAATGTATATATGTGTGTGTGTGTGTGTGTATATATATATATATATATTTTTTTTTTTATATATATGTATAATTTTTATATATATATATGTATAATTTTTATATATATATATATGTATAATTTTTATATATATATATGTATATTTTTATATATATATATGTATAATTTTTATATATATATATATGTATAATTTTTATATATATATATGTATAATTTTTATATATATATATATGTATAATTTTTATATATATATATATGTATAATTTTTATATATATATATATGTATAATTTTTATATATATATATGTATAATTTTTATATATATATATATGTATAATTTTTATATATATATATATGTATAATTTTTATATATATATATATGTATAATTTTTATATATATATATATGTATAATTTTTATATATATATATATGTATAATTTTTATATATATATATATATGTATAATTTTTATATATATATATATGTATAATTTTTATATATATATATATATGTATAATTTTTATATATATATATATGTATAATTTTTATATATATATATATATGTATAATTCTTATATATATATATATATATGTATAATTCTTATATATATATATATATATATGTATAATTCTTATATATATATGTATAATTTTTATATATATGTATATGTATAATTTTTATATATATGTATATGTATAATTTTTATGTATATGTATATGTATAATTTTTAT
>CM076069.1:32065730-32138230 GCA_038088235.1 Zacco platypus
CATCAAAAACTTGACAGAAGGTGATTTTAAGTGTAAAAACGTTCTTTAATAATATGATGAAAGTAAGACACACGTTCTTGAGTTTTGAGAGCGTCTGATGTTTCCTTTAGGAGAAAGTTTATTGCAACGAATGTAAAACAACAAAAGAAAAGTCAAAGTTTTGGACAGTGGAAAAACACATTTAGGCTCGTCATAAAATAATTGGATAAATGAGAGAATTCTCCAGATAGAAACTATCATTATATCCACATCCGCTGTCGTTCTGGGAATAAATAGGGCTTTGAGAAGGTCATTCACTCATTTACACGTCATCAAATATACAGACACTCGCTGAAATATGATTCGTTCTCATCATATTCTCAAATATACGTGGATATGATCTTGCATAGAGTGTAAAAGTGCGTCACACGTCAAGTTTGGCAAAAGGAAACTGGTGAAAGGACTCGCTGCGGTCAGTGTTTGAGGTCGTGTGTGATGAATGTGAGGCACTGCTGATCAACTGATTTCAGAGTTTAATGAGACGTCTCTCTCTTACTGAAGCTCCGTCGAGCGCCGCGGGTCCTTTCCTTTCATGCTTTGGTGACGTCGAGCGCGAGAGGACTGATCCGAGATCTGTCCCGTGTGCCGAAGGTCTCGTTTCTGTCCTGACGGACGTGATGTTTTCAGCTGGACGACACGCCGGCTTCTTTCTTTCGCAGTCGCTCTTTCTGTCGAACAGATTATCAGACAATATTTATGTTTGCATTGATGCACTTTTATCCAAAGCGACTAACATTCAAGATACACGTTTGTTTTATCACTTCATGCCTGTGGAAATTAAACCTGACGTCGGCATAAAACATCAGTAATATCTGCTCATATGAGGGATCTGGAAGCAAAACTATATCATTTAATTTATATATATATAATTAGAATAATGTATAAAAAAAACCTGATAAAAAAGATCTAAAATGATAAATTACAGAGGTTAAAAACTACAATAAAATATATTTTAGCTTAATTTAAATTATATTAATTATAAATACACACAATAAATCTATAATATCTGCTCATATGAGGGATCCGAAAGCAAAAATATATTATTCAATATTTATATATATACATATATTTAAGCTGACATTCATATAATATTAGAATTAATAAATATATAATTAGAATAATATATGAAAAAAATCACATAAAATGATCTAAAATTACAGAGGTTAAAAACTAAAATAAAATATATTTTAGCTTAATTTAAATTATATTAATTATATATACAAACAATAAATCTATAATATCTGCTCATATGAGGGATCTGAAAGCAAAAATATATCATTTAATATATATATATATATATATATTTAAGCTGACATTCATATAATATTAGAATTAATAAATATATAATTAGAATAATGCATGAAAAAAATCACATAAAAATGATCTAAAATGATAAATTACAGAGGTTAAAAACTACAATAAAATATATTTTAGCTTAATTTAAATTATATTAATTATATATACACACAATAAATCTAACATCAGTAATTTCTGCTCATACGAGGGATCCGAAAGCAAAAATATAGAATTTAATTAATAGACAAATATATTACAGTGTTTACAAACTGGAAATATTATATATATATATATATATTTCAGATGAAAAATCATAGCAATTAGAATAAATAAAAAATAAAATAAGACATAAATCATACTAATAAAATAATAAATGAAAATAAAATAAATATGATAAAATAGAATAAAAAATAAATATAAATAAAATAAATAAAAAATAAAATAAGACATAAATCATTAATAAATAAATATAATATAATAAATATAATAAAATAATAAAATAAATATGAATAAAAAATAGAATTATGTATTTATGTGTTTTAGTGTGTTTTCTCACCAGACTGTTCTCGTTGATCTTCTTCGTCTCCACTTTCTTTTCCGCTGTGATCTTTTGGACGGTTTTCTGAGCTTCTTTTAGTCTGAAATAGTACAAAATTAAAGGATCAATTCAACTCTGACATCACGTCCTCCTCTCAGGTCAGAGTCTGACTCGACGGTTCCTCTCGCACGAGTCGATTTCGTTTTAAGCTTTAAACAAGAACACATCATGACCAGCGGAGAGACTGAAATACACGTTTGATATAAAACTGGTCTCTAAAATGCATCTTTTTGGCTTCTAAAGTAAATGTTCAGATATTTTTAATGAAAAACAAGCGCAGTAATGATTTCTACAGCGTTTTATAGAACACAGATTGTTCCTCGGATGTGAAATAAATTGAATTTTAGATGAAAGCGGCTCTACAGAAGGTCATTATTCAGATTCTCTGATAGCGTCAAATCCATGAATATTCCTGAAGATGTTTTATAATGAGTGAGAATTAAATATTCCAGTAAGTGTGATCTGTAAAAGCACTTAAACACTGTGAATATCACATCAAACATCTGCTAATAAAGCAGCGTTTCCATCAGAACAGAATCTGGTGTGAGACGCTTCTGAGGGAATTAAACCACATTTGACACGCTGCCGTGTGATTGGTCCGCTGGTTAGTGCAGTCAAGACTAAGTTTTTGAAGGATTTATTCGGTAAACGTGTTTCCGGAATAAAAAATTCATGTGCATTTTTAGAATGAATGCGCATCTAAAGTGTTTCTATCCAGTGTTTTATATGCAATATCACAAAAAGTGCACGGAAACACTGGTTGAATGAATTGTTTTGTCACCGTTATGAAGATACGAGGAGCTTTATGAGCCGCGACATCCTGACGGACTTTCCTCACCTCTCTTTGGAGATGTTTTTATTCTCGCGGTTCCAGGTGCTCTTGAAATCGTTGCAGAACTCGTACCAGAGCATGAAGATGTAGTTCGGAGAAACGTCCTTCTCGCCAGACTTGGGTTTGAGCCCAAAGTACATCACAATGTCCTGGAAACTAGAAAAACACACTGAACGTCAGCGAGAGACTGAACTCTGTGTTCTCAGAGCAGAACGAAAAGATTATTAATGCAAAATATATGAAAAAATGCAATATTTGACACTCTTATTTGATTGGTTCACATTTAGAAATACTTATTGCATTAAAAGTTATTCGTTTGATGGAGCGTCTGTGACGCGTGATGACAAGGTTCAGTGCATTATGGGTAAAAACAGCATGAAAACATCCCAAACACGATGAGCCTTTAGTGGCTGGAAATCACGTGTGAGCGTGAGACCGACGGCGACCCGTGTGACAGGTCACATGACCCTTCAGCAGCGCTCAGGTGTGAGTCAGAGATTCATCAAACAAGATCAAACTAAATATTTCAAATATATTTCAGCTGAGAACATGAATATATAATTATAATAATGCATGATAAAATATATATAATAAAATGAAAATAAATAAAATTATGTAAAATTATGTACTAGTGTTTAAAAATCACTCTCTCACACACACTCACTGTCTCACACACACACACACACGTTGTGTTTTCATGGTTTATGGGGTCATTCCATAGGCATAATGGTTTTTCTACTGTACAAACTGTACATTCTGTCCCCCCCCACCCCTAAACCTACCCATCACACTAAATGTTCTGCTATTTTACATTTTCAAAAAAGATCATTCTGTATGATTTATAAGCTTGTTTCCTCATGGGGACCAACAAAATGTCCCACAAGATCAACATTTACTAGTATTACCTGTGGGGACATTTGGTCCCCGTAACGTAGGAAATACCCACACACACTCTCACTCAAACACACACACACACTCTTTCTCTCTCTCTCTCTCTCACACACACACACACACACTCACACTCTCTCTCTCTCTCTCTCTCTTTCTCTCACACTCACACACACACACACACAAACACACAAACACACACTCTCTCACACACACACACTTACGCAAACACACACACACACTCACTCTCTCACACACACACACACACACACACACACACACACTCTCTCACACACACACACTCACTCTCTCACACACACACACACACACACACTCAAACACACACACACTCTCTCACACTCACACACACACACACACACACTCACACACACACTCTCACACACACTCACTCTCTCTCTCACACACACACACACACACACACACTCACTCAAACACACACACACTCTCTCTCTCAAACACACACGCACACACACACTCACTCAAACACACACACACTCTCTCACACACACACACACACACACTCTCACACACACTCTCTCTCTCACACACACACACACACTCAAACACACACACACACACACACTCACTCAAACACACACACACACACACACTCTCTCTCTCTCAAACACACACACACACTCACTCAAACACACACACACACACACACTCTCTCTCTCTCAAACACACACACTCTCTCTCTCAAACACACACACACACACACACTCTCTCTCACACACACACACACACACACACACTCTCTCTCACACACACTCACACACACACTCACACACACACACTGATTTATTCTGTCCATCTCTGCTGTGATTTGCGCAGCATTAAGTTGGAATGCATGAAATGTCCAGTGATTTCTGCCTGTCGAAACGCTAAATAAACTGCAGATAACACAGAAGCGCCTCGTCTGACCGAAGCAGACCGCAGTAACGTCCCGTCCCGGTCGTGGAGTTCCAGTGCAGAAAGTCAGTAGATCATTCGGCTCGTTGTGCGGCTCTTGTAAGATCAAAGCCGTGATCATGTTTACCACGTTTGCTGCAGAGGAGAAGCGTGTAAAGGTGACGGCCCTCGGGTTGGGACACATGTGGACGCCCACCCAGGTCCCGGACGAGCCCCCGAGGCGGCCCGTATCCATCACCCGCGTGTCACTTTAACGAGGTGCGTCCATGGGAACTCTGGGAAAGCCACACTTACTGCTCCTGCAGCCGTCGGAGCGCCCGGCGCTTCTCTGGGACCAAATTAAAGGTAAATTAAAGGAGTTTCGAGCTGCCAGCCTCTTTTGATCAATATTGGCCAATTCAACACCTTCATTAACGTGGACTCAAGCGTGGAGTCCATGTGCGGGATTCTGTCCGGGAGCTTTTTCAAACGCGCCCACATCTGCACTTCATATCCACACAACAACACGTTCTAAGAACGTTGGCATTAAGTTGTGCAAACGTTATTTCAGAACATTCCATGATGTCACTCTTGGAGCATCACGGGAATGTTACTTTCTGAACAACTTGTAACATTTAAAATCGTTAAAACTCTCCGCGAACAGACCAGATCACTTCGAACAAACGTTCCATCAACGTTCTCCAGGACGCTCTCCGTAAGCTGGAAGTCATCTCTTCATTCTGTGTGTGCATGTTCTGCGTCTTATTTATTTCATTCCGCTTTGTTTTGTTTCAGGTTACAAAAAAGCCTCTCAAACCTAAACAAGGAAAAATAATCAATATGCTTTGTTTGTCCTTTTCCCCCTCTATGAAAAGTTCCAGATACTTTCCGTCGTGCAGCATCTGGCAGTCGAACGCCTGCACATAAATCAGCGCGGGCCGTCTGCAGTGTTCCTGTTGGGAGTCTGACACGCTCGAATACACATGATAAGACCACACGATAACACAGACGCTCCCGACTCAGCCCTCGCTCCATCCTTCGCGACGCTCTGTGTTCGAAAACACACCTGCTGCTTCACAGAGCAAACAATCCCAGAATGCATTAGCGAAGAGAGAGAAAAAAAACATCCACGTTGGCGAATGAAGTGAGAGAACCGTCACTCAAGAGTTCGGGTTCATCGAGGACGCGTTCGACTGATCAAAAGTGACAGTAAAGACATTTATAATGTTACAAAAGATTCTAGTTCAAACAAATATTGTTCATTTAGAACTTTCTATTCATCATGTATCACAGTTTCCACGTGTTTATAATCAGAAACGTTTCTTGAGCGTCAAATCATATCAGAACGATTCCTGAAGGATCCCGTGTCAAATTAAGCAAATTTCGTAAATTCTCAAAATGTTGTTAATATTTTCTCAGTAGAAAGACGAACATAAATAGTGCAGAAAGACAAAATATTAAATCAAAATGAGATTCAGAGTGTAAAATGACTTGATAAAGATGGAGCGTCGTGATTTTATCTCCACACAGAGATTGGTGGATCTATTAGTGAATTTAGTGAACGACGTGATCACTCGTTATCACTCGCGTCAGCTGCGCGCTACACCGGTCTCGTGTCTCTCACGGAGGAGCTCCGGAAGCATAAAAGAGGAGCAAATTTAGTAAATAAGTAAAATGACTTGATGAAGATGGAGCGTCGTGATTTTATCTCCACACAGAGATTGGTGGATCTATTAGTGAAATCTGTCGACTTTATCAATCTTTGTTTCTGTGACGAGCAGGGCGGGCGAGAGCCGCGAGGGAACGACGCAATCACTCGTTATCACTCGCGTCAGCTGCGCGCTACACCGGTCTCGTGTCTCTCACGGAGGAGCGACGACAGTGAAGGACGAGAGAGGACCAGGCCTGGACTTTATGTTGTGTTTTATTTTGTTTGTGTTTTACTTTCGTTTTATTATTTGTTTGTTTTTTATTAAAGTACGTTGAATGTGCGCCGGTTCCCGCCTCCTTCTTCCCGTTCTCACTGAACGTCGTTACAGTTTCATTCCGTTCCGACAGTGAGCGTTCAACAACGGGAAAGAAGCTCTTCTGGTTGTTTTATTCCTCAAGTTGTCACGTCTGTCACTCAAGAAGTGTTAAAGATAAATCAATATTCTTTTAGATTCTGCTTCTTAACACACTTTTCTTTGGGAATCTTCATTTTAAAGGCCGACCCCAGAGATGTGGAGATCTTAATGCGGCTCCACGAGTGAATCAAACACATTTTCAGTGGTCAAAAACCAAATGTGGGTCACTTTACATTCAGCTCATGCTTTCTTCTGTGAAAGAGGAACATCTGAAGAACAAATAATGTGGAAACTGGAAATGCGTCTCAAGTTCCATAAATGTTCCTTTTCCAAAGTTGTCATGCCTGGAACTCTAAAAGTGTTCAAGATATCTTAATATCCTTCTGGATTCTCATTATTAATAAACTTTCCTTTTAAAATCTTCATTTTCACGGCTCTATATAGTTCAGTCCTGTATATATTGGGATGTTGGTCCACTGTAGTCTGTTATAGTCTAATAGAATCGTGGCTCTATTGGAAAAGTGATTCGATTATCTTGTGCACTATTTTGCTGAAAAAGTCACGTTCTGAAGGAGTTTCGTACCTGTTCTGCGCCTCCTGCAGCCGCTCGTCTTCAGACGTGTGCTCTGACTGTGCTGTGGACGAAACACAACGAGTCAACAACACAAAACACCAGCAGAAGAAGCATCTTCACCCATAGAATAAAAACATGAATTGCAGCTTTTTTATCTCAATTTGGACCTTTTTTCTCACAATTGCGAGTTTATAACTTGCAATTCTGACTTATAATTGCGAGAAAAATAATCAGAATTGTGATTTATTACCTGACAATTGCGGGAAAACCGAGTTTAAAAAGTTTTTGATTCTTTTATTCAGTGGTGAAAACTTCCACGTTTGAGGAATGAAAACAAATGAGATCTTTCATTTCTCATTTATTCATTCTGGACAGCAATGAGGTCAAAATTTTTCCAAAACAGAACCCGATCATCTCAGAAGAGATCTCAACAATGTCTCTAAGTGAGCTCACATTTGCCAAGATACAAAAAGTCCCAATGAGGTCTCGATACGAAATCATTTCTCATCAAAGAATTTAAGTTCTGCATCAAATGCATCTGAAATGATTCTCCTGAAATAAAAACAGACCCTGAATCAGTAGTTAGATCTCATTTGTTAACATTAGCTATTGCATTAAAGCATCACGGAGGAGGAAGTACCGATCCAGTGTTTACAAAGTCAGACGGCCTTTACAAAAAAAGGTAAAACAACGATGTCAAACGATTTTGAAGTCAGATGTCAGAGTTTTTTGCTCCTCCGTCACGTGATCTTTCCAGCGTGATGACATGATGTGTGGCGCATCAGAGCAGTGCAAGACCAGCATTTGTGCTTAAAACTATATTTTTGTATAAAATGTGCGATGGTTTCTCTAGATCAGACTCTTATTCCTCGTCTGGATCATGTAGATCTTTGAAGCTGCACTGAAACTGACATTTGGACCTTCAACCCGTTGAACCCCAGTGAAGTCCACTATATGGAGAACAATCCTGGAATGAGTTCCTCAGTTTCTTTTTTTACTGAAGAAGGAAAGACATGAACATCTCGGATGACATGAGGAGAGTGAATTTAATTCTGAACTGAACTAATGCTTTAATTAATGAACTAACGATGAGTAAATATATTTTTTCAGCATTTAAAAATCTTCATATTCATGTTAGTTGACAGATTCAACTTTTGATTTTAATAAAGTATTAGAAACTAAGTGTTTGAGTGTTTTCAGTGTGAGTAAACTGATCGAGGATCAGATCGTGTGACGAGTTTGATTGATGTTTTACAGCAGACTCGAGTCTAGGAGAAACAGCAGAGACGTTACAGCGATTGTGTTGATGTTTTCTCCTCGTATGAAGTGTGTCGCATACGATTCGCACCAGCCGTGCGTGTGTGTGTGTGTGTGTGTGTGTGTGTGTGTTGCACAAGCGGCTCCTGTGGAGCTGCTCCATGTAAAAGTGTCTAAATGCAAGGCAGATGTGTGCGGCGGCCGGGCCGAGGTGCAAGAATTTATCTCAGGCCAGAGCGCGCCTATGATCTCAGATTTATTGCATTTTCCAGATTCATCCCTTTTTTTTACTATGATGGGGGGGACCTTTCCCACTCCCTGATTTAAGAGGGGGAAGTCTCCGAAACGTTGTTCAAAGGCGAGTTTGGGGGTCTTCGGGTGGGGGAGAGTGTGAACAGCGCTTTCTGTTTTCCCCGGCGCGCGCGAGTGTGTGTGTGTGTGTGTGGCTGATTGTCTCAGGCTAATGAAGGCTGTTTGTAACGGGCCGCGCGGGGTGAGCCGTGACCAATGGCGTTGGTCTCAGCAGGGGTGGACTGGCGCCTGCGGTCTCCCTCCGCTGTATATGTGTGTGCTTGTGCGCGCCGCGGAGAGGGATGTGTGAATTTTCTCCTCAGCTCCGTCTGTAAACATGAAACCAGTAGTGGCTAACTAGAAAGTTATGGGACCTGCACGCTGAGAAGGACAATAAATTCAGGCTTTAAAAGCGACTCGCGGCTCTGAGCGGCCGCTGCGCTCTCCATAAAGACCCTCGGATTCAGGGTTCATTATGAAGTAACACGTCTCACGGATAGCTCGCTTTAAACCACACGTATAATGAAATCAAACGGACACATCGATCTACAGCGGACTCTCTGCCGTCACAAACGCTTGATGAATTAAAGCTTTCGAAAACTCAAACACCAGATCAGATCAAACTCATTCAGATCTGCATCTGAATCTGAATTATCTTACAAAACCACAAACATGTCCAGCTCATATATCACCCCTAAATCATATTGAATAATGGGTGTAAAAAAAAATGTAGAAATAAATAAATAATAAAAAGATATCATTTAGAAACGGTATTATTTTATAACGATTACCAAATAATAAAAACATAAATAAATAAAAATAATACATAAATAATAAAATTTAAATACATTTTCAGTAAAGATTTGATCAAATAAATAAATATATTTTTCCAAGTCATAAATATTTATAATATTAGTTTTGCACAAATTGGGTCTTTATACAATAAATTATATTGACGCTTTTTAAATTTAAGATGAATGAAGTGAATGAAGTATAAAGTGCAAAATAATTAATAAATAATTCATTCAATAAAACTAATATTCAGGACTACATTAAGATAATGAGCATCTAGTGAGAATCACCATTAAAAATAACGACAAAAATATAAAAGTCCAGATTCATTACAGTAACATGAATTTGCAAGGAAAAGGTGTTACGGAAGGAAATGTCGTACTGTAATAATTGCTGGAGAAGTTTTCATGAGGTTCACCCACAGAGAGGATGAATGAATGGATGGACGGAGGGATGGAATGTAATGGACGGATGTAGAGAGGGATGGATGGATGGATAGAGAGATGGATGGATGAATAGATGGATAGAGAGATGGATGGATGGAGCGATGGATGGATGGATGAATGGATGGATAGAGAGATGGATGGATGGAGCGATGGATGGATGGATGAATGGATGGATAGAGAGATGGATGGTTGGAGAGATGGATGGATGGATGGATGGATGATGGATGGATGGATGGATGGATAGAGAGATGGATGGATGAATGGATGGATAGAGAGATGGATGGATGGATGAATGGAGCGATGGATGGATGAATGGATGGATAGAGAGATGGATGGATGGATGAATGGATGGATAGAGAGATGGATGGATGAATGGAGCGACGGATGGATAGAGAGATGGATGGATGAATGGATGGATAGAGAGATGGATGGATGGATAGAGAGATGGATGGTTGGAGAGATGGATGGATGGATGGATGGATGGATGGATGGATGGATGGATGGATGGATAGAGAGATGGATGGATGGATGGATAGAGAGATGGATGGTTGGAGAGATGGATAGATGGATGGATAGAGAGATGGATGGATGGATGGATAGAGAGATGGATGGATAGAGAGATGGATGGATGGATGGATGGATAGAGAGATGGATGGATGGATGGATGGATTGATAGAGAGATGGATGGATGGAGAGAGAGATGGATGGATGAATGGATGGATAGAGAGATGGATGGATGGATAGATGGATAGAGAGATGGATGGTTGGAGAGATGGATAGATGGATGGATGATGGATGGATGGATGGATAGAGAGATGGATGGATGGATAGAGAGATGGATGGATGGATGGATGAATAGAGAGATGGATGGATGGATGGATGATGGATGGATGGATGGATAGAGAGATGGATGGGATAGAGAGATGGATGAATGGATGGATAGAGAGATGGATAGATGGATGAATGGATAGAGAGATGAATGGATAGAGAGATGGATGGATGGATAGAGAGATGGATGGATAGAGAGATGAATAGATGGATGAATGGATGGATAGAGAGATGGATGGATGGATGAATGGATGGATAGAGGGATGGATGGATGTGAATGCAGTGACTGACAGGGTTCCTCTAGAGTTCATTTGACCTGATATGATTCACATGAATCGATATCGAAATGAACTGAATCAAACCGTGAAGTCTGTATAAATGCCTTTCCTCAACACACTGTGTTTGTGCAGCAGGAGAAGTTCTGGTGCTCAGAGTCACAGCACTGTCTGTGTACGATGTGTTTGTGACTCACCAGTGCTGATGAAGGTCTCCATCTTGTCCTTGAAGGGCTGCAGATGTTCGTCAGATGAGTTCTCACACACCTGCTGAACCTCCTTCACACACGCTGCAGGAGAAACACATCAAACATCAGAAACACTGAGACAAAGAACATGCAGTTCACGCGTCGCAGCAGGGTCAAGTGCACTGCACAGTGTGCGTACGGCACAAACAGCACGGTAGGAGGACGTGAACTAATCGGCTTCGGATTAATGAAGCGCAGGTGAGTTCTGCGTATCAGATTACCAGCACTTCCATAAATGAGTTAAACGAGAAACATGAGCCAGAGGTGCGTGAATCTCATCTCGAACAGATGACTATCAAAGACAAACGTTTGGAGCGCATTCAAACGCAGCCGGAGCAAGAATGCTTTTGATTACCGGTCAGGTTGTTCTAGTGTCAAAAACATGAGAACTACTTTATGAGATTTCCTAATGATTTCAGAATATGCAGCTCATTATTACGACAGCGAGTTTGATATCCGTCTGATTCCACGACACACTCAGAGTCTCGGTGACGACACGCATGACGTCAGAACATCAGGACGCTCTGAAGCAGGAGCAGATGCCGGACGGAGTTTGAGTTGTTTGTGCTCAACAGAGTCTTTGTTGTTCTGCCAAACAACTGCGTTCACACAAACTCAGAGAGCGCAGAGAAATCACGCTCGGCCTCCTCATGTATGGATATGTTTAGCATTAATGGATCTAGTAAATACCTGCATGTGTTTATCATTGCTATGGGCTATAATATGCATTTTTATAAAGCTTATGTTTTTATATAAACACAACACTCTTCAGACTTTTACAATAAGGCAGTTGATTTGCGCTCTGAAATAACAACCTGAGGATTCAGTTTTACATGAACTCTACATGAATAATAATTACATGTAAAAACACACAAAAAAACACTTTCTCTTAAAGTTGGCATGAAATGGAAATCTTATTGTGAATAATTCATCCATGCACAAGCCATATATATTTATTGATATAGGATTATAGTTTTTGTTAATATTTTGAATTAAAATAGTTTTTACATTTTGTTTTCACTTTAATTTTATTTTTAGAGAGTTTTAGTCATTTTGTTGTGTTTTTGTCATTTTCATTAGTTTTCAGTTTAAAAATGTCTATATATATTTTATTAATTTTTATTTATTAGTTATATATATATTATATATATATATATATATATATAATATCAGCAATATTTATATATATATATAACTAGCTGACATTTGATTTATTTAAAAATAAATAAATAAATAAGTGCTATCAAAACAATTAATGATGCATGGATCGAGGGATGGATGGATGGAGGAATGATGGTTGGATGGATGGATGGAGGGAGGGATGGATGGATAGATGATGATGGTTGGATGGAGGGATGATGGATGGATGGAGGGAGGGATGATGGTTGGTTGGATGGATGCATGGAGGGAGGGAGAGATGGATGGATGATGGTTGGTTGGATGATGGATGGATAGAGGGAGGGAGGGATGATGGTTGGTTGGATGGATGGTTGGAGGGGTAATGGTTGGATGGATGGATGGATTAATGGATGATGGTTGGATGCATGGATGGATGGAGGTATGGATGGAGGGATGGTTGGATGGATGGATGGATGGATGGAGGGAGGGATGATGGTTGGATGGATGGATGGATGGAGGGATGGAGGGATGGGTGGATGATGGTTGGAGGGATGGATGGATGGAGGGAGGGAGGAATGATGGTTGGAGGGAGGGATAGATGGAGGGATGGATGGATGGATGGAGGGAGGAATGATGGTTGGAGGGAGGGATAGATGGAGGGATGGATGGATGGATGGAGGGAGGGATGATGGTTGGTTGGATGGATGGATGCATGGATGGATGATGGTTGGAGGGATGGATGGATGGATGGATGGAGGGAGGGAGGAATGATGGTTGGAGGGAGGGATAGATGGAGGGATGGATGGATGGTTGGAGGGAGGGATGGATGGATGGATGGAGGGAGGGATGATGGTTGGTTGGATGGATGGATGGATGGATGATGGTTGGATGGATGATGGTTGGAGGGAAGGATGGATGGAAGGATGGATGGATGGATGATGGTTGGATGGATGGTTGGATGGATGGATGGATGGATGGATGGATAATTATATAATTTTTTAATTCAGTCAGCATTTAGTTTCAAGTAACAAAAATGTTTATGGTTTTAGTTTTAGTAACAATAATAATGTTTCAGTTAAAGCTCATAATGTTCAATCAAATTCTCTGTGATGACATGCAGGATTCTCCAGTCCACTGCAGGGATCCAGTCTTGATTTCACAACCTACAGCTTCACTTATATACAGTCACAAGACATTATAACGCATTTTAAACTATATAATTTTGAACCAATGGGATCCCTCGATTTCTCAGCACACAGGCTCACATTCAGATCCGCCTCCATCCAATCAGCACCTGACGCACACAACTAAGCCCCGCCCTACATTGATTCATTAACGACGTCAAAACCCGCAAAACTAATCCACCATCTCGCTCTACACCGTAAACCCCCAACCTGTCTAATCTAGAAACACAACAACACAGAACAGCTTCAGAACGAGCGCGTGTGAACCTGTACTGTAGAACAAACCTCAATAAATAATAACTGACACGTCCTCTTGTGTGACTGTCGTCCGTCCGCTGCAAAACCACCGTAAAACCCGTGACCGCAGGGACGAGAGCTGATTTATCTCGACACGTCGGCCTTGGCCAGTCAGAAGGACGATAGCCGGGATTTATACCGCGCTCTGACAGCGCTCTGAGGTTGTATATAATTGTGGATTATCCACTGAAATTCTTCGGCTTTGCTCCGATGGAAATGATCCACTGCATGCTATATAAATAACTCCGGGCCGCCCCGCCAGACAAACGTCTTGTCTCCTGAAAGACTTTCCAAAACATGACGTCTGAAGCCCCGTGAGCCGGAGTTTGTATGCGTGTAGAAGCATGGTTTTGGTTAATTCGCTCTTTCATCATCCGAGGATACGAGGAATGCCTCTATTGTCTCGACTCGTGGCATATGGGCTCGATTGACGCGCCACTGACGCTCTTCTAAAATGGATGCAGATCGACTGACGCTGCGCGGTTCAGAGACGCACGCATCTTAACATCTAAACCTTCACAGTTACTTGAGAAGCAAAATGAGCAGAGTTTGTGCGGAATTCAAGCTTAATATCTCCCGCCATTTTGCTTCTGCGGTAAATCGATCTTGCTTTAAGAAATGTTTAGATATTTGTGCTGGAAAACGAGGGAAACGCTGAGGAAGAAGAACATCCTGTCGAGAAGTGAGGGCGATTCATCTGGAAACGCTCAATAGCGGCCGGTCCCGAGCTGTTATTCTTTGATAACCATTACTCATGCCGTGATGTTTGTCTTCTGTCATTAAAAAGTAAGAAAAACAGCTGTGCTTTCCGCCTCTGAAGTTTGCTCTCTTTTGTGTTTTCATTATTGTGCCCAAAGTTGCTTGGATATTCCCGTGCGTGGAGCGGTTAGTGGGGTTTTGTTTTGGGAATTGCGGTCGCGCTTCCCAGGGAAATTACACGCCCCACCAGTGGCTTAATCAAAAGGACACCGTCTGGATACAGACACGAGTCCAGCGATTTTATGTTCCTCTCCGGCTGTGATGAATAAGTTTTGTTTGTCATGACCTCAGCTGCTTTATCTCCACATTTATAATCATTTAATGCCACAATTCAAGCTGAGATCCAAATGATGCTTTATCTGAAATAAATATGAGGAGGCTGTTCAAAAATACAGTAAAAATTGTGAAATAATATTATAATATAAAATCTTCTGTTTCTATGTAAATATATAGTAAAATGTAATTTATATCCAGTGATTAAAGCTGAATTTTTCAGCACTGTAACTGGAGTAGACTGGAGTAACGATGCTGAAAATTCAGCTTTGATCACTGGATATAAATTACATTTTACTATATATTTACATAGAAACAGCTTTTTTACATTGTCAAAATATTTTTTGATTAAATAAATGCTTCTTCGTACTTATTGCCAAATTTAACTGTTAGTATTTATTACATTTATGCATTTGGGAGACATTTGCAGCATCTCTTCACTTCTCTTTATTTATTAAAAAATTGAATAACTTAAATTTGTCTATATATTCACATTCTTTACATTATAATAATATTTCACAATTTTTATTGTATTTTTGAACAGCCTCCTCATATTTATTTCAGCTGTTTTCAGGAGGACACAGTCGAGGTTGATCCCATTTAAGCTACGGGAACGAAACACAACAGACAATTCAAACAAACGACACTGTCAGGACAAAATCATCTAAAGATCGGGGAAAGTGAAGTAACTTTAAGCACAAAGCCAATCCATCAGCAGCGTGAGCGTGAACCCGAGAGACTCTTCTAACCCTGAGGAGAGCAAAGGAGCTGAAACGGAGATCAGATTTCTGGTAAAAGTTGAAGAGAGCAGCGCGAAGGGCAGCGGGGCAGTCAGGTTGTCTCAGGGCATCTCTGTCTCGCTATCGTCTCACAGTTCAGACATGTAAGCGGCCCCTGAGACTGACCCCGTGTCGCGACCCCTGCGCCGGGCCGTGTCACGCGCCACGGGTGTAAAATCAGCAAACACAAACGTTTAAACACACACGGGACGAGCCGAGACGTCCGGCCACTGTCTCTGACAGCAGCGGAGCGGGACAAACGTTCCTCCAGTAACGTTAATAAAACGCTTGTTCAAAGTATCTTTAATAATGTTCTCAAAACTCAAACATTTTAGTCGGGTGTCCGTCTAGCGTTTTGTAAATGTTGTTACTTTTTGTGTGTTCAGATAATAACATTCCTATAATGTTTGAAGAATGATACAATGTTACAAACGTTCAAATAACCAAGAAAAAACGCTTTAAAAACATTAAAAAAAAAAATTCTTTTGTTTAATTCCAAAATTAATCTCACATGTGTTTCGAATTGGCATCGGTTTTATTATCGGTTTTTATTAATTTAATCGGAAATTCTGTGTTTTAAGTTTACATTTTTCTGGATTCTGTTTTAATGGTTTAATACAAATTTTAAGAATCAAAAAAGATGTCTAAACAATTGAATTTATAAAACTGTATTTTTTTCTGTTTTAAGATTTTTAAGATCAAATGTATAAAACTTTCACAGTATAATTATCATATAATCATGTCAAATGTAATAAAATGAAGCGTTGCACGAGAGGTTTACTGATCAAATTAAAACGGATGAAAAATTGTGTGATATTGTGCGGTTCCTTTAAAAATACTGTTTTAATAAAAAGTCTTATTGTTAATGTTAAACTCTAAAAAATGCTGGGTTAAAAAAGTTGGGTTGAAAATGGACAAACCCAGCGGTTGGGTTAAATGTTTTATTTAACTCAACTTTTCTGTAAAAATGACTGTATTGCTTACTTAAAATGAACCCAGAGTATGTTGGAAACAGCATTTCTTAATATGTTTAATGAATAATAATTAAACCATAAACATTTATTTTTATTATTATTGTTGCCTCGAGTAATTATGTGTCTGATTTTTAATTTCCAACCTATTTTGGGTTCATTTTAAGCCATATAGTCATTTTGAAACAATAGTTGGGTTAAATAAAACTTCCCGGGACGTTGGGCAAACATTTAACCCAACAGTTGGGTTCAAACAACCCAATCACTGAGATTGTCCATTTTCAACCCAACTTGGGTTGTTTTTAACCCAGGATTTTTTTTAGAGTGTATCATTACTTTGAGAAGAATATTTTACAGTGCAATATATTTATGTCAAAATTAAACTCTTATTTTGGTGGATTATAGTGAAGAATTTTGAGTTTTTATGTGAATCTGTCCACATTTCTCATCAGATTCTTCCAAGATCAAATGATCTGAGCTATTAATGATTCATATTAATTATAGAGCTCTAACTTAAATGACTATAAATATCATGAAACGTAAATTACACTGTTTTTTCTTCTCTATAGTGTCGTATATCAGAGCTTCTCAAACAAGAACAAAAGTAGGCGGGGCTTGATTGTGTCTGTGGGGAGTTGATTGGACGGTGGTGGTTTGCTATTGGTGGATCTCGTGTGAGTGACAGGTTGCCCCGCCCTCGTCATCAGAGAAGAGATTCTGATTCAAGATTTAAAAATAATACTTTAAATAGTTTAGAATAAACACTGCAATATTCCAATTTAAAGTGTTTTTAGACCATTTAAATTCATGAATTGATGTTTCATTCTTATTAATGGCAATAAAACACTAGATTGTGCAGATCGACTGTCTAAGTAGGAATATCAAAGGCCTCACACGTGTACGTCAGATGCAAAGAGCTGAAATCTCGCTCCAGAAACTCTTTCTTCACCACCTCGACTTCCTCTCCACTCTCGCTTTAAACAGAAATGACTCAAGGAATAATTAGGAACACTTGGAGCTCTTTATGATAGCACGGCATAAATATTTATCCCTGTCCAGAAATACACACGTCGTAGGTGCGCTCGCAACACCCTCCTTACGATCTCATGCCAACGCCCGAGGACTCGCGGGCCAGACGTTCAAGGCTTTTTTGTTGTGGTGTGGATCAAATGCTAAGGCCCTTATTCTGTATTTATTGTCTTGCGTTTTTGTGCTAATAAATGAGTGACAGACAGCTCGAGGTGGGGCGGCAGCGGTTTTGTAGCCGTTTTGTATTTTTCCCCCGGGTCACTGAGGATCAGAGTTTTTAACAACGATTCTCAAATGGAGGGGAATGAGGAGAGAGCATATCTAATTGCTTTCATATGCCGTATTATTGGCTGATTTAAATAATTGCAGACACCAGGGGCTGGGGGGGCGTGACCTTTGACCCCTGTGGCGGCCCCGAGCGCAACTATGGTAAAAGCGCTTTTTTCCAGTGTAAAAACCGTTTCATGAAAAGAATTTGCTTTTAACTGCTTGTTAATCGACAGACGGCGTGTAGCGGCAGCAAAATCACTCAGATGAAGGATAATAAAACATTCATTTTTTAATAAATCATATGAGCGAATGATTCAATGACTCACCTACTGAAATCAGCGGAAGAGTCACTGAACGAATCAGTGAATCGATCTCTGTTTAGTGATTCAAAAGATTCACTAGAGTGAATCTGACATTCTGCTGAGTAAATAATCAAGGAGTTCCGGTCGTTCTGTCCATCTCCGGCATTAAATCACAGACAAACGGCTGGGATTCATACCTGTCAGCTCTTTCTTTAACTTGCGCAGGTCTTTTGCGAGATCTTCAAACTTGACCTGTGCGGCGTGGAAGAGATCTTGAGGTTCAGGCAGCGGGAAAATGCTTTTCTCTGTTCCTGCGTTCTGAAACACAACAACAACACAATCATTCAGAAAGAAAGAAAGAAAGAAAGAGAAACTGTATGCTTGTGCATGTTAAAAATTTTCTTACTTGGTGTTTTTGTCTTGTTTTCCATTACAAATATCTACCCAGACAACAAAAAATATATTCTCAGAACATTTAGCTACAGTTACACTGCTCTTTTCTTCTCTATAGTGTCGTATATCAGAGTGAAACGCTTCTCAAACAAGAACAAATGTAGGCGGGGCTTGATTGTGTCTGTGGGGAGTTGATTGGATGGTTGTGGTTTGCTATTGGTGGATCTCATGTGAGTGACAGGTTGCCCCGCCCTCGTCATCAGAGAAGAGATTCTGATTCAAGATTACGAGGAACATGAATTTAAAACAATAATGATGATGTGCAACGATAAATCATTTAGAATAAACACTGCAATATTCCACTTTAAAGTGTTTTGAAGACAGAGTTTTAGAGCTTTTAACTATGGAACATTCCTTTTAAATGTTCTGAAACAAGTAACAACAATTTTAAAAAAATGCAACATCCAACTAAAACATTTCAGAAAAAGTTGAAATTTTGACGGAGCCACTTTGACTAAAATGGCTATAACTTGTGAACGGAATGAGATATTTTTTGCCAAACTCGGCTAAATCTTTGGTCACAGTAAAAAACTGCGGCGACTAAACACTAGGCGGCGCTATAACATGAAAAAACATGAAACAGCTATAACTACGCAACCGTAAGTCTGCATTGTCTTGGTCCAAGGAGTCACGATTGTCTATGCGGACACTGGAAAAACATGGCCACCATCGGCCAATGAATTTTGAGCACCTATTGGACAAGGTTAACGAAAGCCGATTGGAATGAAATTTGGTGCGCATGTTCGACTCATGGCCCTAGAGGTATGTGAGAATTTTGAAAGAAATTCTTGGCCACTAGTTGGCGCTAATGAGTTTTACCCCTCTGTAATCATGTGGCGTTTCACAGATCCACTCAATATTTATATCATTTGATGATCATTTTGATAATCCTAGGTTGTTCGTCTGATCGGAACCAAACCAGGGCAGTCCAATTCTCTGGACTCTCTAGATCAATAATTATCAATCATCAAGTTGAACTTTACCCTTATACCCATATAACAGGGTCATTTAGAAAATAGGCGTGGCAAAATATACTCAAAAGCCGTATAAATCCTAAACGCAAACATGTGACATAAGATTATAAACCAGCATGCCAACTTTTAAGGAGATCGGACCATAGGTGGTGCTATAACTGTTTTATAAACCATGGTAAACTGCCTGTATTGGCTGTAAATGTTGTTACAGACTTGATAAATTAAGCATAATACCTTTTCCCCATGTGCGTTTGAACCCCAATAACTGCTGCTCGCCGCTATATTAAGTCTTGTTTTCTGAGAAATTGATCAAAATTAAGTGAGTTTTTGCTCTTATTTTATATTATTTAATATTTGCTCTTGTTTTAATCTTGCACTCATTTAATGAGAGATTTTTCAGAAAACAGTTTTGCTTCTCCAGTAAATGTATCTTGTTTTAAGAATGTTTTGTGCTGGAAAACAAGACACAAACTCTGAGGAAGAGCATCATTTCATCTCTGCACCAGCAGAACAATATATTACTGAATCATTTCTTCAGATGTCATTGACGGCTGTGCTTTTTTATTGCATTACATCAATGTTACTGTCAGTTTATGAGGTTAAACACACACACACACACACACACACAGAGCTGTTTTGGTGCTAAAGCTGAAACGGCTGTACCTCGTCCATGTTTCGCAGGTAGTAAGACACCACATAATCCACCAGGCTTATACGATTGTCCTGATGGGGAAAGAAAGGATTTAGTAGATGTTGAGTATCGCACCAAATCAAATCAAATGACGCACTTCTACTGCAAACCCATTCAAACAAAGTTCAGTTCAGTTTATGACGTTATTGTGTTCATACCCTGCTCTTAACATCTTTTAATTTAGGGAGAATCTCCAGTCCGAATCCGTCCGCCTGTCCTCTGGTTCTGTTTCCACCGTTCATGTAGTTTCCAAAGGCCAAAATGAGACCGATTACATCCTTCACACTGTCATTCTCAAGAAACACCTGTGGAAGCACAGCAAACACAGAAAAACACACTTACATACTGCAGCAAACTAGTGTTACATGACCTCATTTTGTCAAAGGTATCATTTAATTTTTTTTTCTAAATTCATTATTTTTTATTTTCAATCCCTAAATAAAAACACGTCTGGAGCTTTTGTGGAAGTTCAGTGAAATAATGAGTCAAGAAGATGTTAAGAATCATGTTTGATGTTGTTTCCGGCCGATTCATTACTCTGGAATTGGAAGGAATAATCAAATATAAACATACTAATTCAAAAAGTCTTGCAGCATGTGAAAATAATCAGTTCAATCAGCAGTGTGTTTGCAGTGGTTTGCACATAAATTGTTTTATGTATTTGCCATTTTTAATCCTGAAATGAAATGTCTGAATTCTTTGGCAAATAATGCGTCCAGAAAATGTTTGATGTTGTTTCTGCCTGATTCGTCACTCTGGAAATAGAAGGTAAAACTGAGTGCATTGCATTGGTGGAAATAGTATTCTGGATGTGTAATTGCACATCTAGGAAATGTATGTCATCCATGTCACAGTTCACATCTTGTGCACAATATGCACACAGCAGGAATAATTAAAGCGTTAGTTCAAATGAATATTCTCATGACTCGATACTCCAAACCCATACGACTTTCGTTCATCTTTGGAACGCAAATAAAGATATTTTTAATGAAATCTGAGTGATTTCTGTCCCTCCATTGACAGCTACGCAATTCACACTTTTACACTTCAAAAAGTTCATAAAGAGATCGTAAGTCAGACTTATGAGAAATTAAGTCAGAATTGCGAGAAATAAAGTCAGAATTGCGAGAAATAAAGTCAGAATTGCGAGATATAAAGTCAGAATTGCGAGAAATAAAGTCAGAATTGCGAGAAATAAAGTCAGAATTGCGAGATATAAAGTCAGAAATGCGAGATATAAAGTCAGAATTGCGAGATATAAAGTCAGAATTGCGAGAAATAAAGTCAGAATTGCGAGAAATAAAGTCAGAATTGCGAGAAATAAAGTCAGAATTGCGAGAAATAAAGTCAGAATTGCGAGATATAAAGTCAGAATTGCGAGAAATAAAGTCAGAATTGCGAGAAATAAAGTCAGAATTGCGAGATATAAAGTCAGAAATGCGAGATATAAAGTCAGAATTGCGAGAAATAAAGTCAGAATTGCGAGATATAAAGTCAGAATTGTGAGATATAAAGTCAGAATTGCGAGATATAAAGTCAGAATTGCGAGATATAAAGTCAGAATTGCGAGATATAAAGTCAGAATTGCGAGATATAAAGTCGGAATTGCGAGAAATAAAGTCAGAATTGCGAGATATAAAGTCAGAATTGCGAGAAATAAAGTCAGAATTGCGAGATATAAAGTCAGAATTGCGAGATATAAAGTCAGAATTGCGAGATATAAAGTCAGAATTGCGAGATATAAAGTCAGAATTGCGAGATATAAAGTCAGAATTGCGAGATATAAAGTCGGAATTGCGAGAAATAAAGTCAGAATTGCGAGATATAAAGTCAGAATTGCGAGAAATAAAGTCAGAATTGCGAGAAATAAAGTCAGAATTGTGAGATATAAAGTCAGAATTGCAAGAAATAAAGTCAGAATTGCGAGATATAAAGTCAGAATTGCGAGAAATAAAGTCAGAATTGCGAGATATAAAGTCAGAATTGCGAGATATAAAGTCAGAATTGCGAGATATAAAGTCAGAATTGCGAGATATAAAGTCAGAATTGCGAGAAATAAAGTCAGAATTGCGAGATATAAAGTCAGAATTGCGAGAAATAAAGTCAGAATTGCGAGAAATAAAGTCAGAATTGCGAGAAATAAAGTCAGAATTGCGAGATAAAGTCAGAATTGCGAGAAATAAAGTCAGAATTGCGAGATATAAAGTCAGAATTGCGAGAAATAAAGTCAGAATTGCGAGAAATAAAGTCAGAATTGCGAGATATAAAGTCAGAATTGCGAGATATAAAGTCAGAATTGCGAGAAATAAAGTCAGAATTGCGAGAAATAAAGTCAGAATTGCGAGATATAAAGTCAGAATTGCGAGAAATAAAGTCAGAATTGCGAGATATAAAGTCAGAATTGCGAGATATAAAGTCAGAATTGCGAGATATAAAGTCAGAATTGCGAGAAATAAAGTCAGAATTGCGAGAAATAAAGTCAGAATTGCGAGATATAAAGTCAGAATTGCGAGATATAAAGTCAGAATTGCGAGAAATAAAGTCAGAATTGCGAGAAATAAAGTCAGAATTGCGAGAAATAAAGTCAGAATTGCGAGAAATAAAGTCAGAATTGCGAGATATAAAGTCAGAATTGCATAATATAAAGTCAGAATTGCGAGATATAAAGTCAGAATTGCGAGATATAAAGTCAGAATTGCGAGATATAAACTCCATATAAAATCTCGCAATTCTGAGAAAAAAAGTCAGAATTGTGAGATAAAAGTTGCAATTACCTTTTTTATTTTTTTATTCACTGTAACTAAAACTAACCCGTCTTAACAATTATCAAAGAGCAAAGTCAGTCTAATAGCCTCTTCACCTTGCACACAGTAGAGATGGTCTCCACCTTACGATGGACAGAAGATATGTTGTCCATAAAGACCGTCCGGAATATGATGCAGTGAGCGCGACCGGCAAAATCCGGAATCTGGGAGAGTTCGTACAGGAATCTGCGCAGGAGGATGAAAGAGAAAGAGCAATAAGATCAAAGAGGTCACGGCGTCTTCACACGGACACACAAATCTGGATGTAACTACGTGCACTTAAGTGCAATTAAGTCAAATATTAGCGGCACGAGTCACAGAGACACAGAGGATCGCTGGTTTCCTGTTTCATTAGCATATGGACGGACTCACACTGACTCGCTGCAGTGGAGGGTCGAAGGTCGAACGCTGTGGTTTTACAGGAATGGTTAAGATGTTTGTACGGCGTGTGAGAGTGAATTTATCACCCACAGTTTTTATGAAAACAATCATGTTCACAAACACTGGAAGTTGGCTGATGTTGTGGCAAGGTTATATAAATGTTCTTCTAGTAACATTTGCTCAAAATGATCTGGTCTTTAATAATGTATAATATTATTTATACATTTTTAAAGTGTTTAAATCGAAGGTCTGAACGTCTTTTCTAGTATTCTTGTCCATATATAGCAGCTTCACATGCTCATGATGAGGCTCTTAAAGTCTCTTATTAACACAGACGGATGCAGAAACAATTATCACTCACAAATTGCTACAAATAATTACAAAGAAATGGCAATGGAATTAAAACTACTCATGTACAAACATTGATCATACATATAAAAACAACATATTAGAAGTTAATTGCAGCGCTTCACTGGAGTGGGCGGAGCTCGTTTTGACACGTTTTGCTTTTCTCGACTCTGATTGGTGGAGTTTTCTGTGCAGCATCATGGGTAATGTAGTTTTTCACCGTTAAACACGATCGTTTTACAACTAAGTTGAAATAACGTGGCTTCAACAGAGGTAATACTATTGATTAATATCCTCACAGTAGGGCTTGACGTTAATAAATTATCGTTAAAAATCAATTTCCTAATGGAGAAAACGAATGGAGCTTTTAGTGCTGCGCTCTATTGGGGATGTAGATGAATGTTATTTATGGTAACATCCTAAACCAAAAATATAAATGTAAAAAAAACTGCACTTTACACAACTTTAAAGGTTTTATAAAAGGATAAACCTCCACATTTCAGCCTTTAAACCATTTTTTAAGAAAAGAAAATCTAAAGGTTTATATTTAAATTTAAAAGTATTCTTTGAAACATCCTCACTCACATTTATTTTTGAAGTTTAATCATCACATTAAGCTTTACTGCAATTCCTGTTCCCAAATTTAACCCTTGTGCATTATTCAAAAAATTTAAAAATGTATCAGATAAATATTTTTTTCAAATTTTTTTTGCTTAAATCTATTAATCAACCTCAGTCCTGATCAAAACTACTAAATTTTAAAAAAAAAAATTCAGGATTTTAACTCTTTAAAACTTTAAAATCTGATGCTGCACAAAAACTAACAACGCATCAAAGCCAATGTTGTTTCTAATCTTTGACACGTTTTTTTTTCCCAAATCAGTGACATCATTTATGAATTTGGCAATTAAAGAGTTAAAATCCTGATTTATTTATTTTTTTTTTAAATTTAGTAGTTTTGATCAGGACTGAGGTTGATTAATAGATTTAAGCAAAAAAATTTTGAAAAAAATATTTATCCGATACATTTTTAAAGCAGTTAAAATCGTGGCTGTTTTCCATAGTGGATAAAAAGATCCCGAACAGCACATAAGGGTTTTAAGACTCTTGGAAAGATAAAATGTTTCTCATACACTTTAAGATATTTAAGATTATAACTGAATATTGAAGGACGTATTTTATTGTCCTCATCAACTGACGAAACGAAAGAGCGTTTGAAGGACGTACTGTTCAGGTTTATCCAGGAGTTTCACCTCGTCTTCTTTCGACGTCTCGTAATGTTTCCTGATCTTGTCCAGTTCATCAGTCTGAGCTCTCTGCAAACATCCACAACAAAACATCATGAGGAAATATAAGAGCATAAAAAAGTGTATAATTATAGTGTGTACAATTGAAACAAACCCATCCATCAGATCATGGTTAGAGTTAGTAACACACACACCGTTAAATACGTTTAATGAAATAATAAAGGCGGTTTTATTGAGGCAAACAGCTGGTGCCGTTGAAAGTAAATAAAGAAGTCAGGTGTTAATCTCGTGAACATTCTTCTGCGCTCTCGGGTTTCTTTATGCACTCACGTTTTCATATAAAGCTTCGATGGTCTCCAGATCCACCACAGAGTGATCCACCGTCAGAACAGCTGCAATATAAAGCGTTTCATGAGAAGGAGAAACAAACACCTCATTATTTCTGCTGCTTCCAGGTAAGAGCCGAGAAAACAACCGCAAAACACAAGAGTCTGATGCGTTCGCCTTTCTGTTTGAGTTCAGTTTATTTGCAGGTTTAAATGTCTCAGTGTGATTTTAGGGGTTATTTTCTTTCTAAACACACTCAAATGTCAAAGTTTGATGCACTTTTTCTGTTTGAAATGCTTGTTTTGGTTTATTTCCAGGTCTAAATGTGTGTTTTTTGGGTTATTTTCTTCTAAATAAAAACTTCATACTCAGATTTCGTTTGACATCAAACGATTTCTGTTTGAAACGTTTCATTCCCGATTTAAATATGTGTTTTTTGGGGTTGTTTTGTGGTCAGTTGCATCAACTACCACTATGTTAAAACCAGGGCTGGATAGGTCACTTTTAAAATGTATTTCACTACAGATTACAAAATATATGCTTTAAAAAGTCATTTGTAACGTATTTCGTTACATTACTCAAGTTTAGTCACTTAATCTAAATACTTTAGAATACTTTGGAATACTAATAAGTGTGAAACAAACACAAAAAAGGTCATTGAGAGTTTTTATCTCACAATTCTGACTTTTTCCCTCAGAATTGTGTGATATAAAGTTGCAATTGCGAGTTATAAAGTCAGAATTATGAGATATAAACTCGCAATATTGAGAAAAGTCAGAATTATGAGATATAAACTCGCAATATTGAGAAAAGTCAGAATTATGAGATATAAACTCACAATATTGAGAAAAGTCAGAATTATGAGATATAAACTCACAATATTGAGAAAAGTCAGAATTATGAGATATAAACTAACAATATTGAGAAAAGTCAGAATTATGAGATATAAACTCGCAATATTGAGAAAAGTCAGAATTATGAGATATAAACTCGCAATATTGAGAAAAGTCAGAATTATGAGATATAAACTCGCAATATTGAGAAAAGTCAGAATTATGAGATATAAACTCGCAATATTGAGAAAAGTCAGAATTATGAGATATAAACTAACAATATTGAGAAAAGTCAGAATTATGAGATATAAACTAACAATATTGAGAAAAGTCAGAATTATGAGATATAAACTCGCAATATTGAGAAAAGTCAGAATTATGAGATATAAACTCGCAATATTGAGAAAAGTCAGAATTATGAGATATAAACTCGCAATATTGAGAAAAGTCAGAATTATGAGATATAAACTAACAATATTGAGAAAAGTCAGAATTATGAGATATAAACTGACAATATTGAGAAAAGTCAGAATTATGAGATATAAACTCACAATATTGAGAAAAGTCAGAATTATGAGATATAAACTCACAGACTAAATTCATAATTGCAAGAAAAAAAGTCAGTATTTCAAGTTTATATCTCCCAATTCTGACTTTATAACTTGCAATTGTGAGTTTAAATCTCGCAATTGTGAGAAAAAGAAGTCAGAATTGTGAGGGAAAAAACAAATAGTGAGAAAAAGTTGCAGTGACGAGTGAATTATAAAATGACTCACAAAACATGAAAACAGTGGAAAACATGAATCTTAACTCTTTTTCAGACGGTCAGAGTCAGAGAATCACCAATCGCTGTTTAAATGACATTAAAACTCAAAGTAATCACTTTGGTAATCTAAAACACTTTTCAGATGTAACTGTAATCTGATTACCACCCATTTAAAATGTAACTGTAATGAAATACAGTGACTCAAATCTTGTATTTTAAATACGTCACTAAGTTTCTTGTATTTCGTTACTCCTCAACCCTGGTTAAAACTGTGTTATTACAGTAACTAGTCTACTTACTACTCTTACTTTTCTGAATTAAATTAGACCAATCAGCTGACTTAAAGATATGAACAGTCATTTCATACAGACAACTTACAGTGAAGAAGAGATATTTCAGATTGTGCTCAATTTCTATTTGACCAATCAGACGCAAGTAAATGAGTGTCATTGATCATGTGACTCTGTGCAGACGGTCAGATTGTGTTTCTGTCCGACAGCGTTTGTCTCACTTCAGACTCGCTCAGCTCTCGTGTGCCGATTTGCCATTTCAGAGGTCATTACATGAATTTATTATTATATTTATTATTATTAATATTTTATAATATTAATTGTATCGTAACAAATCACTATTGTTTTATTTCATTAATTAATTTTAGAATATTAATAGTATCAAAACAAATTATTATTGTGTTATTTCATTAATTTTAATAATACATTTAATTGATGTATTTATTAATAAAAAAAATATTATTTTTTTGATTATTTTTTAAAATTGCTCCTTGCAAATCTCTTTACATTCAAAAGCGTTTCCATTTCATACTTGGTCTTTAATTTGCTTAAACATAATATTCCATTCTAAGTTCTATTTTATTCATATTATTATTAGTATTATTAATGTATTTACTTATTTAATTAATTTTAATACTGTAATACATATAATTTATTTATTAATAAAAAAACATTTTAATAAATTTCTCCTTTTTAAATTTTTAAATTTCATGCTTTGTGATTATATTGCAAAATTAAAATATTCCATACTAAAGTTCTATTTTAGTAACAAATCTAAAAAAAAACTTTAAAAAAACTACCGCTATGTGCTTTATCTGTGAGTTCACTGATTATTCTGTGTGTGTGTGTGTGTGTGTGTGTGTGTGAGTGTGTGTGTGTTTGTGAGTGAATGTGTGTGTGTGTGTGTGAGTGAATGTGTGTGTGTGTGAGTGTGTGTGTGTGTGTGTGTGTGTGAGTGAATGTGTGTGAGAGAGAGAGAGAGAGAGAGAGAGTGTGTGTGTGTGTGTGTGTGTGTGTGTGTGAGTGAATGTGTGTGTGAGAGAGAGAGAGAGAGAGAGAGAGAGAGAGAGAGTGTGTGTGTGTGTGTGTGTGTGTGTGTGTGTGAGTGAATGTGTGTGTGTGTGAGTGAATGTGTGTGAGAGAGAGAGAGAGAGAGAGTGAGTGTGTGTGTGTGTGTGTGTGTGTGAGAGTGTGTGAGTGTGTGTGTGAGAGAGAGAGAGAGAGAGAGAGAGAGTGAGTGAGTGTGTGTGTGTGTGTGTGTGTGTGTGTGAGTGAATGTGTGTGTGAGAGAGAGAGAGAGAGAGAGAGAGAGAGAGAGTGTGTGTGTGTGTGTGTGTGTGAGTGAATGTGTGTGTGTGTGAGTGAATGTGTGTGAGAGAGAGAGAGAGAGAGAGTGAGTGTGTGTGTGTGTGTGTGTGTGTGAGAGTGTGTGAGTGTGTGTGTGAGAGAGAGAGAGAGAGAGAGAGAGAGAGTGTGTGTGTGTGTGTGTGTGTGTGTGTGTGAGTGAATGTGTGTGTGAGAGAGAGAGAGAGAGAGAGAGAGAGAGTGTGTGTGTGTGTGTGTGTGTGTGAGTGAATGTGTGTGTGTGTGAGTGAATGTGTGTGAGAGAGAGAGAGAGAGAGAGTGAGTGTGTGTGTGTGTGTGTGTGTGAGAGTGTGTGAGTGTGTGTGTGAGAGAGAGAGAGAGAGAGAGAGAGAGAGAGAGAGAGAGAGAGAGAGAGAGAGTGAGTGTGTGTGTGTGTGTGTGTGTGTGTGTGTGTGTGAGTGTGTGAGTGTGAGTGTGTGTATTCCCTACATTATGGGGACCAAATGTCCCCACAGGTATAGTAATACTAGTAAATCTTGACATTGTGGGACATTTTGTTGGTCCCCATGAGGAAACAAGCTTATAAATCATACAGAATGATCTTTTTTGAAAATCTAAAATAGCAGAACATTTTGTGTGATGGGTAGGTTTAGGGGGGGGGGTGTAGGGGGACAGAATGCACAGTTTGTACAGTAGAAAAACCATTACGCCTATGGAATGTCCCCATAAACCATGAAAACACAACAAGCGTGTGTGTGTGTGTGTATGTGTGTGTGTGTGTGTGTGTGTGTGTGTGTGTGTGTGTGTGTGTGTGTGTGTGTGTGTGTCAGATCATTAAGGAGGTGTTGCTCGTGTTGGCGCTGTGGAGACAGTCACCGGCTACAATAAACAAATCAACCTGCCAGCAGGATCAGACATGCAGGCGCTCGGACAACTGCACCCACTCCAGACAAACACACACACAGATCTCAAAAATCCAGCCGGAAAATAGATGCAGAAAAGCGCGAGGTAGACGGTCCGTCTGTGACGTACGGGACGGAGGTTTACGAGAGCGATGAACCGTATTTTAATAACAGTATTAATGTGAAGGTGTTGGAGATCTCACCGTGCTGAATGTCCTTCATCTCCAGGTGGAGGCTGGATATTAATATTCCCACGGCCTGAGAGCGCTTGCCATCCAACAGCTTGATGATCTACAACAGACAGAAGATCCTCACAATTATTAATACACACAATTAACGCTTGTGCACAAACTCAATATCAACATCAAACCACTAAAAATGAGTATAATAACAATGAGAAGAACCTTTATTTAAGTCAAAAACATTATTTAATATGACTGAATCAATGTTGTACACAGTAACTACAGCTAAAACGATTTTTACTTGACACTTTTATTCATTAAAGACGCATTAAATTGATCAAAAGTGACATTTATAATGTTGCAAAAGATTCTATTTGAAATAAATGTTGTTCTTTTAGAACTTTATATTCATCAAAGAATCCTGAAAGAAAAAATTCAATTGTGATAATAATCATAAATGTTTCTTGAGCATCAAATCATCATATCAGAATGATTTCTGAAGGATCATGTGACACTGAAGACTGGAGTAATGATGCTGAAAATTCAGGAATAAATTACACTGTACTATATATTCACATAGAAAACTGATGATTTACATTAGAATAATATTTTGTGATTTTTACTATATTTTTAATCACATAAATTCAGCTTTGATTATAGGAATAAATTACACTTTACTATGTATTCACATAGAAAACAGCTGTTTTAAATTCTAATAATATTTTACGATTTTTACTGTATTTTGGATCAAAGAAATGCAGCTTTGATCACTGGAATAAATTACACTTTACTATATATTTACATAGAAAACAGCTGTTTTAAATTATAATAATATTTTACGATTTTTACTGTATTTTGGTTCAAATAAATGCAGCTTTGATCACTGGAATAAATTACACTTTACTATATATTCACATAGAAAACAGCTGTTTTAAATTATAATAATATTTTACGATTTTTACTGTATTTTGGATCAAAGAAATGCAGCTTTGATCACTGGAATAAATTACACTTTACTATATATTTACATAGAAAACAGCTGTTTTAAATTATAATAATATTTTAAAATTTTTACTGTATTTTGGATCAAATAAATGCAGCTTTGATCACTGGAATAAATTACACTTTACTATATATTTACATAGAAAACAGCGGTTTTAAATTATAATAATATTTTACGATTTTTACTGTATTTTGGATCAAATAAATGCAGCTTTGATCACTGGATATAAATTACACTTTACTATATATTCACATAGAAAAGAGATGATTTACACTGGAATAATATTTCACTGTTTTACTGTATTTTTAATCAAATAAAGAGAAGCAGATAAGAATCTTAAAAATGACAAACTTCTGAATGGAATATAAAATAGGATGCAATTTATGTAAAACACATAAAAATCATCAGAGGATTAAATTCAATGATCGGGCTACATTCTTCTTCCCATCCGTGTAAATGATGTCCACTAATCATTCCGGAGTCACGTCATGTACCTTCATCTATAACAAGCGCTTCAAACGCTCACACGTGATGCTGTCACAATCGGGACCTCGCTGTGAGAAAACGGCAGAAAATGGCACCATAAAAGGGCATCATTGCGGTCTGGACGAGCACAGAGGAGATTTTATAACAAACTATAAATTCACAGGATTTTTATTTGTAGTTACACATGGTCACAATTACTAATGACTGAATTCCCTCATAAAGGCCACAACAGTTTTGGCACGGTAAAGACCCGCTCTAAAACTTAATGTTTCGGTCTTCTTCATTAGGTAGCGACGGCATTGCGGTCGTTAAGCTACTGCGGCGTTCAGTGGGAACCAGCGCGACGGGTCTTTAGAAGTGAGTATTGCGTTACGGCAGGTGAACTGAGCCTTCATTACTAATGTGAGCAGACAGACAGATGCTCGAATGAACCCGTTCAGAGCCTGACCATCTCCTACATCTCTCTCGCATCACTCCACAACATTTAAAAACATTATTAAGAAATATATGTGAATGTAAATGTAAAGGATTGGTTCACTTCAGAATGAAAACTTCCTGATCACGTGATCTTTCCAGCGTGATGACGTGATGTGTGGAGCATCAGAGCAGTGCAAGACCAGCATTTGTGGTTAAAACTATATTTTTGTATCAAATGTTGATGGTTTCTCTAGATCAGACTCTTATTCCTCGTCTGGATCATGTAGATCTTTGAAGCTGCACTGAAACTGACATTTGGACCTTCAACCTGTTGAACCCCAGTGAAGTCCACTATATGGAGAACAATCCTGGAATGAGTTCCTCAGTTTCTTTTCCACTGAAGAAAGAAAGACATGAACATCTTGATGACATCAGGAGAGTGAATTATCAGGAAATTTTCATTATGAAGTGAACTAATGTTTTAAGAAATTACATATATATATATATATATATTTTTTTTTTTTTTTTTTTAAAGAAATATTTTATTTTTATATATTAAATATTTTTAATGTTTTCAGTGTAATAATATTTTTTAAATATTTTTAAGTAATTAAAATAACATTTAAAAAATATTTACATATATATATATTGTTTTATATTTAACAAAATCTAATACATACATAAAATAATAAAGTATTTTAATAAATATAATAAAAAATATTAAAAATACATATTTACATATATTTAAAATAAATATAATATCTTATATTTATAAATGTTTGGACTTCTTTTTCCTCCAGAACTGTCTAAATTCTTCATGTCACAGATTCAAACAGCTGCTGCAATCACTCCTCAGAGACTCCGTGTTGTCATGATGTCATCACACAGTTGCTGCACATCCATGATGAGAATCTCCCATTCCAGCACGTTCCAGAGCTTCTCCACCGGATTGAGGAGGCCATTAGAAACCAGTCTGAGATGACGTGAGCTTTGAGACATCAGAAGATAGGTAGACTGGACACTAGAAAATATCCTCACACCATTACAAGACGGGATGATCCGTGCTTTTCACTCATCAGACCAGGGAAGGCTTCCCAATCTTCAGCGCTTATAACTGGTCCGGTCATTCTGCTCTGACCTCTGGTCATTATTTTCTCTTTTTCAGATCATTCTCAGCTTCTGAAGCTCTCAGACCAGCCCATTATTATTACATTGTTCCATGAGGAGAAGTTTATGAATTCTGGAATTTCAAACACAGAACACCTCGATCCACATCCGTAAGAATCCAGACGGACGTCAAGCGCTTCCCGGAATAGACGTCCAATAAACAGAGCATTAAACGTCAGAAACAATTAAAACGTCAGTTTGTTTAAGAAGCATTATTACTGTTCAAGCCGCGTATTAATAATGATTCATCTGACCGCGTGATGTTTACATTCTTCACAGAGCGAGAGGAACGTCGAGAGAAACACCAGCAGAAGGACAGAAAATACAGGACAAAAATAAACAAAATAAATAAGCAATATAAATAAATAAAGGAGTGAGGAGTTCTGAAAATGTGTTTTTACAGTACAATGAACTCACGAAATATCTAAAATAATGAAATATGAGTATCAGAACACACACACACACACACACACACACCGCTCCTGATTATTCTGACGTCTTATGAGCACAAATATTCGGACACATGTTCTCCTGACGCCACATGTTAGTCATTAGAGCTCGTCCAGTGAGCAGACGGAGATGACAGAGGCTCCGCCCCCTTGCGCTTTGATATGATAATCAGGAGCGAGAAAAGGCGCCGAGAATCCGTGCAGCGGATGCATCCGGACACATGACACAAATTAGCCGTCATGTTTGACCCTGCCCTCCGCTGATTCCCGATTGATTGTGTTTTTGGGAGAGCTGCGCTGCTGATAGACGCCTTTCCGCACACTTTGAAGAGCGCGATTTCCATATCATCTACATGGTCCGGCACAAACACACACAAACACACACACGCATTTCATTTACAAAACATGTGCAAAGATCAAAACACACAGATTTCCTCACCTTCAACAGACTCGCCAAAATAATACAAAAAATAAACTTTCTAAAATTGATATATATATATATATATATATATATATATATAAATAACTGTAGGAAATGTTAAAAATATATATAAAATATATATAAATACTTAAAATATTTGAATTGTACACATTTAACTGTAAATTATATATATATATATATATATATATATATATACATACATTTACAAAATATTTTAAATGTTTACAAAATATATAAAAATACTTAAAATATCATATCTAAAATAATAAAATAATAAACATTTTAATTGTATACATTTAAATGTACACACACACACACATATATATATATATATAAACCCTTTTATTTATATATAAATCTAAAAATATAAATTTATTTATATATATATATATATATATACACTTAGAAATGTAAAAATATATGTATATAATGTCTATATATGAATAAACATTTTAATTGTACACATTTAACTGTAAATTATATACATATATACAAATTTACAAAATATTTTAAATGTTTACAAAATATATAAAAATACTTAAAATATCATATCTAAAATAATAAAATAATAAACATTTTAATTGTATACATTTAATATTATATATAACCCTTTTATTTATATATAAATCTAAAAATATAAATTTATTTATATATATATATATATATATATATATATATAAATCCACACATATTATAAATTTGCACACACAAACACACACCTATATATATATATATATATATACACTTAGAAATGTAAAAATACATGTATATAATGTATATATGTATAAATTCTTAAATGTAAACATGTAAATATCAAAATTAATAAGTTAAGGCATTTGATTAATGTTTTCAGTTTAATGTGTTAGAATATGCAACGCATTTATAACGCAATATAATATTTCATATTTATTTTTATATCTTTGTTTAATTATATGTAAATATTTCTTAACTCGATGAATGAATGTTCAGCTGCATGTTTGAACACAAGCTCTTTTGTGAATGATCTGAAGCTGATGACGCGCTCCGAGCTCTCAGACGCCACGCCGCACGCGACACCGCAGCCGTATCGATCGCCCGCCGGCGGCTCCATCGCACCGTCAGGACATCGACTCCAGCCCCGTCTGGCTTTCCTGGAGGCCGCTTTCTCAGAAGGGTGATTCAGAACGTGTAAACACACACATAAATGATGGATCTGCAAACGTGTCGCTTGTGTTTAGCCATTCTTTCAGAAATTGCGTCTTCCTGCCAAAACAAGACAGTTCCAGCATCTCTTAACCTTTTCACAATCGCTAAAACTTATTAAAGGCTTCATAAATAATCAGTGATTTCACACCTGGAGAGGAAGAAGATACTCGCTAATAAAAATGCATTAATCCTAATTCAGTTGAAATACATTTTTACAATAATAATATATTTGTGTTCATCAGAAAAGCCTGCAGCTCTTCAATGAAGTTCATCTCTGGGAAAGTGCAGTGATTCAATGGTTAAAGGTGACGCTGCAGATGTTTTGGATGCTCTGTAAACATCTGTAAACACTGGCGCTTTTAAACCGTTGCTCTGTTTGTTTGAGCGTCACGACCGGCTCAACACAGCAACACTGACTCAACCTCACGCAGTTAGTCACTGTTCCTGCGCTCTGACACGCTTCAGCTGCGAGGAGCAGATCTATAAAACTACAGACTGTGACGAATATGATTCATACGCTGCATCGCCAGGTGCATTTAGTGTCATTTCTCTCGAAAACTCATCATAAACTCGTCATGTTTCAATTCACATATTTTTATGGGATATCGCATAAAAAAAGCACTGGATCGGAAAACCAAAATGTGCATAAAAAACTAAGAACTGAATAAATTCCTGGACGCACAACAACAGCATTTTTATTTTTATTAATATTATTATTATTTTTTAAGTATGTCTATATAGATTTTATAATTTTTTAGTCACTTTTTTTGCACATTTGGCCAGGATTCTGATTTATTTAATGACCACGGAGGGTTTAATGTCTCCGAAATGGTTCCTTTCCTGCATTTGAGTCATTCCCGCAGGATACGCGCTCGCTCCGCTGGTCCACGACCTCTCAGACGGCTCTCGAGCAACAAATTTACTTCTTTTTTATGGCTTCAACGGTCAAATACAAACCGTTATGTGAACTGTTAGAAAAAACGTCATTTTTTAGGGTTATGCCAATGTTCTATTGTATCATTCTTCAAACATTACGTGAACGTCACTGTTCTCTGAACGTTCTGAAACAAGTAGAAACATTCAAAAAATGTTTTTCAGAAAACAAAAGATCCATGTAGTTTTGAGAACATCATTAAAGAATGAACGTTACAAACATTTGTTCACAACGTTGACAGAACGTTAAAGTTCTGAGAACGTTCTCTTGGAAGGTGTAGAGAGTGAGGAGCAGAACTAAGTCTCTCAAAGTCGAAACTGACCAACAGAGACTCGACAGGAGCGACGTCTGCTCATGTGGCAGGAGCCCAGAGTGACCACACACACACACACACACACACACACTCACACTCTCACACACACACACACACACACACACACACTCACACACTCACACACACACAGGCGACGTGGAGCCCCAGCTGATTGATCAGGTGTGTCTAGACAGTTTTGGGTCTTCTTGGACGCCAGACCAGTGCTGACCCGCACAATCAGTCATTACTGTCCTGTACAGTAAAATACACTAAATAAAATACCCACCAGTTCATGTACACGCACTCAAAACCTCACAATCATGTGTGCACTCCATACAAACTCAGGCTCAATCTATAATGTTATTGAACATTGTCTTTTAAAGCACATATGTGCTGATCTGAGCAGACCTGTAAATCTGATACTAGAGCACATTATGAGGAATAAGAGCTCAAAATAAGCTTGTTATTTAACCGTAAGTACCATGGATGTCACTTATAAATCAAGCCAAAGCACAATGATCTTCATGAAACCAACACATTGTCGTCACACAAAGCTGCTGATAACAGTAGATTCATGCATTTCAACAAATTAAAATGCCAAATGAGCATTAAAGTCTCCATGAAATCATGTTTGACGAGGGCGGGGCAACCTGTCACTCACATGAGATCCACCAATAGCAAACCACAACCATCCAATCAACTCCCCACAGACACAATCAAGCCCCGCCTACATTTGTTCTTGTTTGAGAAGAGATTCACTCTGATATATATGGAAGCCTGTTCCCGCCACTGTTGAGAAAAAAAAATATTCCATAAGTCATAATAATGAGAAACTTTCTCATAATAATGACTTAACATCTCATAATAATGACTTAGTATCTCATAATAATGACTCAGCATCTTTAACTTAATCTAAAAAATTTTTTTTTTGAAACTTTCTCATATTATGAGATACTAAGTCATTATTATGAGATACTAAGTCATTATTATGAGATGTTAAGTCATTATTATGAGATACTAAGTCATTATTATGAGATGTTAAGTCATTATTATGAGATACTAAGTCATTATTATGAGATGTTAAGTCATTATTAGGAGATACTAAGTCATTATTATGAGATGTTAAGTCATTATTATGAGATACTAAGTCATTATTATGAGATACTAAGTCATTATTATGAGATACTAAGTCATTATTATGAGATGTTAAGTCATTATTATGAGATGCTAAGTCATTATTATGAGATGTTAAGTCATTATTATGAGATACTAAGTCATTATTATGAGAAAGTTTGTCATTATTATGAGAAAAGTTTCTCATTATTATGAGATACTAAGTCATTATTATGAGATGTTAAGTCATTATTATGAGATGCTAAGTCATTATTATGAGATGTTAAGTCATTATTATGAGATACTAAGTCATTATTATGAGATGTTAAGTCATTATTATGAGATGTTAAGTCATTATTATGAGATGCTAAGTCATTATTATGAGATGTTAAGTCATTATTATGAGAAAGTTTGTCATTATTATGAGAAAAGTTTCTCATTATTATGAGATACTAAGTCATTATTATGAGAAAGTTTGTCATGATTATGACTTACGGAATATTTTTTTTTTTCTCAACAGTGGCGGGAACGGGCTTCCATAGATACGACACAATAGAGAAGAAAAGAGCAGAAGAAAAGACCTAATAACCTTTAATGCTGACTTTAAGGTTATCAGGTTTGTTAGCGAGACAGAACGCGCCCTCTAGTGGTAAAAACAATGTGACTTCTTTCAATTACAAGCTACAAACACTATGTATTCATGTTAAAGCATCTATACAGGAAGGTTTAATAAAAGCAGGTACATCTTCTGACCATTATAGACATCAATGTCATTATTCGTCATGGTTGTGACGCACCTTTTTGGCTTTGTTCTTCTTCTCGTACGTGTCAGACAGCGGTTTCTTCTTGGCTTGTACGGCGGCTTTAGAGAACAGGTCCTCAAACTCTTTGGTGTTTATGATATCGGGCTCTTCCAGTGAACTCCAGAGCGTGTTGTTACTGTAAAACACACACACAGGTCAGTGTTTGAGAACATGGGTCAAACGCTCTTAAAATAACACTGATTGAGGAACAGATGTGAAAAGGCAAACAGAATTAGTTTTGATTTATTTCATCTTTCTGAGGTCATTGCTTTGACTCCATGAAAATGAGTATAAAGACACTCAAACGCGAGGCTGATCTGAAATATCTGAGAACGACTCTGTCAGACTCCAGTCTCGTGGAGGAGAATTATTTGGTTTCTGCTGTTGCTGAGAAACACGAGCAACACAAACAGGCCGACGGCGTACGAGGGAGTCTTTAAAGAGTCTGAGTTTCCACTCCTTTATCCTGAAGGAAACACACTTACTTCAGGCAATACAGCCTGATAAGAGGATACGTATCCCAGCCTTCTCCACGCTAAAGCCTGACAGAACCTTGACTGAAGGCTTTATAAGCTTCTATAATGTTGATAAGATGTCTTAGTATATGTTTAACATTATATTGCAAGCATGTTTGTAGCGTGCTTTAGTTCATTCCTAGCATGAATTAACATGCTACAAGTGTTTTAGCACATTGCTAATACAATTAATCATGTTGCTATCATGTTTTAGCATGCTGTTAACACAAATTATCATGTAGCTAGCATGTTTTAACACGCTGCTAACGCAAATTAGCATGTTGCTAGCATGTTTTAACAGGCTGCTAGCACGATTTGCATGTTGCTAGCATGTTTTAACACGCTGATAGCGCAAATTAGCATGTTGCTAGCGTTTTTAACAGGCTGCTAGCACAAATTAGCATGTTGCTAGCATGTTTTAACATGCTGCTAGCGCAAATTAGCATGTTGCTAGCGTTTTTTAACAGGCTGCTAGCACAAATTAGCATGTTGCTAGCATGTTTTAATACGCTGCTAGCGCAAATTAGCATGTTGCTAGCGTTTTTTAACAGGCTCCTAGCACAAATTAGCATGTTGCTAGCATGTTTTAATACGCTGCTAGCGCAAATTAGCATGTTGCTAGCGTTTTTTAACAGGCTGCTAGCACAAATTAGCATGTTGCTAGCATGTTTTAATACGCTGCTAGCGCAAATTAGCATGTTGCTAGCGTTTTTTAACAGGCTCCTAGCACAAATTAGCATGTTGCTAGCATGTTTTAATACGCTGCTAGCGCAAATTAGCAATTTGCTAGCGTGTTTTAACAGGCTGCTAGCACAAATTAGCATGTTGCTAGCATGTTTTAATACGCTGCTAGCGCAAATTAGCAATTTGCTAGCGTGTTTTAACAGGCTGCTAGCACAAATTAACATGTTGCTAGCATGTTTTAACACGCTGCTAGCGCAAATTAGCATGTTGCTAGCGTTTTTTAACAGGCTGCTAGCACAAATTAGCATGTTGCTAGCATGTTTTAATACGCTGCTAGCGCAAATTAGCATGTTGCTAGCGTTTTTTAACAGGCTCCTAGCACAAATTAGCATGTTGCTAGCATGTTTTAATACGCTGCTAGCGCAAATTAGCAATTTGCTAGCGTGTTTTAACAGGCTGCTAGCACAAATTAGCATGTTGCTAGCATGTTTTAACACGCTGCTAGCGCAAATTAGCATGTTCCTAGCGTGTTTTAACAGGCTGCTAGCACAAATTAGCATGTTGCTAACATGGTTTTCACATGCTGCTAACGCGAATTAGCTTGTTACTAGCGTGCTCTTAGAACATAATATTTGGAATATTATCCACAACTGATGAACAGAATCGTGGGAGAAAACGTTTTTTGACTATTATTCTTAGAAAGTCCTTTAATCATTAGAAGGATCAGCGAACTTCAATAACGCAGCAGAACATTCTCAAAATGATCCACTAATCTAACGTTCACATAACCAAAAATAAACATTCTTAATGCGTTAAAATATTCCCTTTACTCCAGTGTGGATCTAGTTCATATCAGCTCAGAGCTTATTGTTGTCAACTAAAACTAAAACCATAAAAAACATTTTTGAAACTTTATTTTAAAATCAACTAAAATAAAATATAAAAAACGTAAACTTATTTCATTTCAGCTAGTTCCCGCCAAGGCAACGTTTCTCATTTTCATTTAGTTGTAGTTTTACATTATGTTTGATAAAACGCACAGAAACGCGGTAGCAGCCACAGATGTCATGGCTGAGCGGCGCGACTGTAATGATGTAATTTAACAGCTCTACTGTAACATTTACTGCCTCGGTGGAGCTGCAGGCGCGTGCGGTGAAGAATCACTGTACATCCTCCGCTAATCCCTCGAACAGTAACACAGGCCCATAAAGCGGCTCATATAAACACTTGAACACGCAGCGGAAGCTCCTCTGAGCCCGTGACACACAGCACTGCAGCACGTCATGAGTGTGAATCAACTGAAAATTAATGATACTGACTAAAACTGTCCATTTACATTCATGCATTTACCAGATGCTTTTATCCAAACTGACTTCCACTGCATTATAAGTATATATGCAACTCATTGTACTCGTGACTTTGGTATTTGCTAGCAAATATGATATTTGCAGTAACACTTTAGAATGAAGTTAATGCAGATGGACATCTGTCTGAACGCGTTTCAGTAATTAAATTGCAACTTTAGGGCCAGAAACATTTATATTCGGCAGACATTTTGCATTAAATGATATTTACACTAAGATCAAAGAGTACGGAGCCCCTAAAGGGACATGGTGACCGAAAAAATATAAGATGGCAGGAAATTACATCAGTTAATGCTTTTGCTTTCCCCAGAGAAACTATGCGTTGGCTCGCAAAGGTTTTGCGTATTGCAAAGTTTCTCAGGGAAATGCAGAAGTTTTGCGAGAGAACATAAAGTTTCTCCGGGAAACGCAGAAGTTTTGCGAGCGAATGTAAAGTTTCTCAGGGAAACGCAGAAGTTTTGCGAGAGAACGCAAAGTTTCTCAGGGAAACGCAGAAGTTTTGAGAGAGAACGCAAAGTTTCTCAGGGAAACACGAATGTTTTGCGAGAGAAGGCAAAGTTTCTCAGGGAAACGCAGAAGTTTTGTGAGCGAACGTAAAGTTTCTTAGGGAAACGCAGAAGTTTTGCAAGCGAACGCAAAGTTTCTCTGGGAAACGCAGAAGTTTTGTGAAAGAACGCAAAGTTTCTCAGGGAAACGCGAAAGTTTTGCGAGAGAACGTAAAGTTTCTCCGGGAAACGCAGAAGTTTTGCGAACGAATGTAAAGTTTCTCAGGGAAACGCAGAAGTTTTGCGAGCGAATGTTAAGTTTCTCAGGGAAACGCAGAAGTTTTGCGAGCGAATGTTAAGTTTCTGGGAAACGCAGAAGTTTCGCGAGAGAACATAAAGTTTCTCCGGGAAACGCAGAAGTTTTGCGAACGAATGTAAAGTTTCTCAGGGAAACGCAGAAGTTTTGCGAGCGAATGTTAAGTTTCTCAGGGAAACGCAGAAGTTTTGCGAGAGAACATAAAGTTTCTCCGGGAAACGCAGAAGTTTTGCGAACGAATGTAAAGTTTCTCAGGAAAACGCAGAAGTTTTGCGAACGAATGTAAAGTTTCTCAGGGAAACGCAGAAGTTTTGCGAGAGAACATAAAGTTTCTCCGGGAAACGCAGAAGTTTTGCGAGCGAATGTAAAGTTTCTCAGGGAAACGCAGAAGTTTTGCGAGAGAACGCAAAGTTTCTCAGGGAAACGCAGAAGTTTTGCGAGAGAACGCAAAGTTTCTCAGGGAAACGCAGAAGTTTTGCGAGAGAACGCAAAGTTTCTCAGGGAAACGCAGAAGTTTTGCGAGAGAACGCAAAGTTTCTCAGGGAAACGCAGAAGTTTTGCGAGAGAACGCAAAGTTTCTCAGGGAAACGCAGAAGTTTTGCGAGAGAACGCAAAGTTTCTCAGGGAAACGCAGAAGTTTTGCGAGAGAACGTAAAGTTTCTCAGGGAAACGCAGAAGTTTTGCGAGAGAACGTAAAATTTCACAGGGAAACGCAGCAGTTTTGCGAGTGAATGTAAAGTTTCTCAGGTATTTCCAAACCATTATGACTTTTTCCTGTGAAACGCAATTACACATATTTTGAAGAATGAAACCAAATATCATTAAAACCCACTGACCTTCACTGTATGGCAAAAAAAAAATAATATTACTCGTGTTTCACAGAAGAAAGAAAGTCATACAGGTTTGAATGACATGAGGGCAAGAAAAAGAGGAGAGAATCATCATTGCTGGGTGAACAATGTCTGTCTGGTGTAGAGGACTTACTTGTTGTCCTGAATCTGAATGCGGTTCCAGTAAAGCGGTTTCATGGGACAGGCTGGTTCCACCGCAGGTTTACGTGGCGCTTTCTCAGCCGCCTGTCCGAATCCAGACCAGCCGAGAGTGGGAGGCGGAGGTGGGCCGCCAAAGCCCGGCATGGGTGGAGGAGGAGGAGGCGGGGCTCCAGGTAGACCAGGTGGGGGCGGGGCAGGAGGAGGAGCTCCGGGGAGAGGTGGTGGTGGGGGCGGAGCATGTGCTCCCGGAAGGGGCGGGGGCGGAGGAGGAGCTCCAGGGAGAGGTGGAGGTGGGGGCGGGGCATGTGCGAGCCCAGGTAAGGGCGGAGGAGGTGGAGGAGGAAGGGGGGCGGAGCTACCTGGAAGAGGAGGAGGTGGAGGAGGAGCTCCTGGGCTTACACCCAAACTCAAGCTGATGGAGTCCAGGTTCAGTTTTTTGGGCAGGCTGGAGCTGGAGGTCAGCGCTGGTCTTGTTTCGTCACCCTCAGGGGTTTTGATGAAGGTCTCGCGGTCGGTCTGGACGCACACATTGCGGAAGCTTTTGGGCGGCAGGTCGTCTTCGGTGGAGACGCACACCTCCTGCAGCTCACCGCGCTCCCGTACGAAGCTGCACGCCTGCTCCCGCTGCATCCCGTCGATGACCGCCTCCAGACGGGCCACGACCTCCGCATGCTCGCCCCGGACCTGGAAAAGCTGTAGCTCGAAATCCGCCTGCATTCATACGCATGCAAAACAGTATGTTAGCGATATGATATGTGCTTCAGAAAACAGTAAGTTATTATTGAAGTGAAATACTGAATTTACTTGAAAATGAGCAAAAACACCAAACAGCACGAAACATTTGAAATGATTTCCGTCAAAACACTGAGGGTTCGGAGCGGCACATTCAGACTCTTTCTTCAGTCAGAAATAATGGAGGGTTTTCCTGAGCGAACGCGACAGCTCCCGCCGCAGCTTTACAGAGGAGCTCTCGAGACGCGTTCAGCAGTAAAACATCATCTTATTTCATACGAGGAACATCTGGAGTCCATCAGAACATCATGGCTTCCCTTCGCGCTGCTCTCACATTCAATATCGCTGTTTACAGTCAAAGGTCACCACATTAAACACTACAAATACATTGACCTGCTGCAGCGGGCAAGGAGCTTATGAAAACGACATGTCTTCTCTGGCAGACAGGCTGAATGTGACGACAAAATATATATATATATAACACTGCTGCTCAAAGGATTTTTTAAATATTAAATATATATATATATTAAATTAAATATAATAAATAAATAAATATAAATATATATATATATATATATATATATATATATATATATATATATATATATTACACTGCTGGTCAAAAGGATTTTTAAATATTAAATATAAATATAATTTTATTAATATTAAATATTATTACAATGTAAAATAATAGATATTTTATTTTTCAGTATTCTTTAATGAAGATAAAGTTCAAAAGAGCAGCATTTATTTGAAATAAAATACCCTTGATGAATAAAAGTATTAATTTTTAATTTATTTATAAAGAAAAAAGATCTTACCCCAAACTTTTAAATGGTAATGTATCACAATTTCCACAAAAATTATTAATTATTCTCAAATTTTATTACTCCAACATTCTCATTTTTAAGCATTAAAAGTCATTTAGCTTCTCCAGTAAATGTACCTTGAATTAAAATTGTTTAGATAATTGGAAAACGGGAACAGATACTGGAAAACAAGACAGAAATATTGAGAAATAAAATCATGTTTTTTGTCCTTTGGCACAAAAATACAGAAGAAGTTGATCACTTTTGATGAAATCTCAAACACGTCAAATAATAATAAGGTCAGATTGTGGTCATTCTCCCCGAGAGAGAGTTTGGCGTTCAGGGTCGAGCATAAAGCACACGTGACGTTGTGCTCGTAAAACCGTCCCGCGTCTACGTCACTGATTTTCCACATCGGCTCTTGATGGTTTTATATACTTTCAAAAATGATAAAACATCATATTGTCCAGACTGCAAATGGACCGCTGGGAGCTGTCCTCATATCTTGGCGCATGAAGCCTTAAAGTAAATCTGCATTTAGTGCTAAACTGACAGCAGGAGAAACACTGAAAGCTGAATGAATTTAGAGATGCAGTTAAAACTGCAGGAGAGTGAGATTTAGCCGGCATCTGGTGACCCATTACCTTACGATCATTATGACACGCACAATTTACCGTTTTCTTCATACTTTCCTGCTCTTACTGTAAATGATTCATCAGTGACGTTACGTGTACGAAAAAATATATAGAATTAAGCATAAATAATTATTATAGTATCATTGAGATATTTCTATAGCTTTTTTATATATTAATTTTAATTAATAATTTTAGTTAAGGTTTTTAGTAATTTTGTTGTGCATTTTTTGTCATTTGAATTAGTTTTATTTATCTGTGTCTAAATAGGGTTTTTTTCCTCTCAGTTTTAATTATTTAGGCAAAAGTAAAACCAAATGAAAAAAAGAAATGATATTTATTTTATTAATTTACATCATTTTTTATTTCAGAAAAAATTAAATAATGTAAATATACATATAGTATATATATATATATAGTACTAAACTAAATGACAATAAGAAATGTTTTTATGTTATTTTTTTATTTCAGTGTAAATGAATTGTATATATCATATGTATACAACAAATATTGAGTGCTTTTGTCATTTATATCAGTTTTTTTATGTCTATATTATAGGTTTTTTATTTTTATTTCAGGTTTAATTATTTGGGTACAAGTTAAACTAAATTAAATGAAAGAAATGTTATTTATTTTATTTATTTACATCATTTTTTATTTCAGAAAAAATTATATAATGTAAATATACATATAGTATATATATAGTACTAAACTAAATGACAATAAGAAATGTTTTTTTTTACACTTATTTCTGTTATTTTTTATTTCAGGAAAAATTTGATATTATATAAATGTATATATATATAATTTTTATTTCAGGTTTAATTATTTGGGTACAAGTTAAACTAAATTAAATTAAAGAAATGTTATTTATTTTATTTATTTATGTTATTTCATATTATTTATATGTAAAATAACAAATAATTTTGAAATAATTTGTTTAATATATATATATATATATATATTTTAAACAAATTGTATATATCATATATTGTGCATTACATATATATATATATATATATATATAATATTTTGATTAAAAATTTTAATCACTTACTTCATTATATTATAGATATCTCAAAAATATATAATATGTAATATATAATATAATTAAGCCAGAATTACAAAAATATTGTGTGTAAAATTGAATATATTTCGGTTCAAGTTTATTTCCTTTCACGTATTAATGGTTTTAGTTTTAGCTAACTCTAATAACTCCTGCCACTGCATGTGTTTCTGAAAGATGATTAGTTCAATCCATCAGATTCTGGACGCTGGGATTCCACCGTCTCTCATGACATCTAGTGTTGTGTCTCAGTACTGCAGCGACACTCACATGCATTTTCTCCAGCTCCTCTTTACACTCTCTCTTCAGCTGAAGGAGGGCGGCCTGGTGCTCTGAGGACACAGAACAACACACACACTCAATACTGACACTGCAGAACCTTTTGTTTGCATCATTGATTCTGTGTATTTCTATAAAGCGAGTTTTACACGTGTTCAGACGAGCACTAGATGTTATCTGAGGCTCACGCGCGTCTGGACTTCACGCCCTTCTCTCGTCTGGAGTTTGAACTGCCCTAGTTGGAATTCTTCTCCATTAAGGTCAGAGCTGGATGTACCAGTGCGGCTGGTTTTGTTACGAGTCAGAAGAGATTAACAGGCTTTGTGTAATTTGATAAATCAAGTTCCTGAGTTCAGCTGTTCTGTGGTCAAACGAGGATGCCGCTTTGCATTTAATTAACAGCATCACATGACACAATCACACATCTAAAAAACATCTACAGACTTCACTTGCTCTGAAACCAGTTAGAACGTTCTGCTCAAAGTTATGAACAAACGTTCTTCCAGTAACATTAATAAAACGTTCATTCAGAGTTATTTGATCTTTAATAATGAAATGATATCGTTCATTATCTGAAACATTTTAATTGTCGTTCGTCTAACGAATGTTCCGAGAAGAGTCAAATGTAACGTTCACATAATGTTTGACGATGATAAAATGAAATATTCTGTTAACGTTCACATAACCAAGAAAAAACATTCAAAAAAACGTTTAAATTTGGACGTTTTAAAAGTTTTAAAATTTGCATTAGATATCAATTCTAAAATTGATTTAGGGATAATTCTGTAAAAAAAAAAAAAAAATTCTAAAGTGTTTGCAGAGTAAATAATCACCTGAGATTCAATACAATACACTCCCATTCAAAAGTTTGAGGTCTGTACATTTGAAATGTTTTTGAAAGAGTCTCTTCTGTTCACCAAAGCTGTGTTTATTTGATCAAAAATATATTAAAATTAAAATACATTAAAATTAGTGAAATATTATTCTAATGTAAATCATCTGTTTCTATGTGAATATATAGTAAAATATAATTTATTCCTGTTATCAAATCCTGAATTTATGTGATTAAAAATACAGTAAAAATCACAAAATATTATTCCAGTGTAAATCATCAGTTTTCTATGTGAATATATAGTAAAATATAATTTATTCCTGTAATCAAAGCTGAATTTATGTGATTAAAAATACAGTAAAAATCACAAAATATTATTCCAGTGTAAATCATCTGTTTTCTATGTGAATATATAGTAAATATAATTTATTCCTGAATTTTCAGCATCATTACTCCAGTCTTCAGTGTCACATGATCCTTCAGAAATCATTCTGATATGATGATTTGATGATCAAGAAACATTTATGATTATTATCAGTGTTGAAAACAGTTCAGATTTCTGTGGAAACTGACACATTTATTCTTCAGGATTCTTTGATGAATAGAAAGTTCAAAAGAACAGCATTTATCTGAAATAGAATCTTTTAAAACTGTTACTTTTGCTGAATAAAAGTGTTTATTTTTTTCAACAACAACAACAACAACAAAGCTCCTGACCCCAGACTTTTGAGCCGTTGACTCTGAAATGTATGATCTGAACACGAACTCGCTCACCTGCTTCAGTGTAACGCAGTCCGACCTTCTCCTCGCCATCCTCTTTGGGTGGAGGCCAGACGGCCTGCAGACGTCCAGGTGTTCGGTCCTCACCGTCAGATGGAGACGTGACCTCAGACTGAGCAGAAACAGACACAGAGTGTGTAGAAATCAAAAATCACTGCAGGAAAACAAACAAATATGTCCTAGGAAAGTTGTAACATTCCCATGAAAATGTTATTTCTCAATGTTTTTTCTTGGTTATGTGAACGTTAAAGGAACATTCCCTTCTATCGTTCTTCAAACGTTACTTTTGAATGTTCTCTGAACGTTCTGAAACAAGTAGCAACGTTTAAAAAACATTAACGACGTATAAATAACATTTTGAGAACGTTATTGAAGTTTGAACGAACGTTCTATTAACGTTACTGGAAGAACGTTTGTTCAGAGAACCTTGAGAGAACATTCCTTGTTATCTGGAATTTCATTTTATTTAACTAACTGAAGTTAATTTAATTCATAAAGCACTTTAAAAACCAGTAAAACGAAAGCAGACCAAACTATCAGAGATCAACTCTCACCAAACACCAAATGCAAGTGAAAATTGGTTTTGGTGAGTAAATAAAACTTCACCTGCCGGTTGACCAAGACCAGCACGATTAAATCCTGTAAGAAAGATCATCTCAAACTGATCACATGTTTGATGCTCAGAGCGACGGATCACTGACACTCAAATGCCAGAAAATTCAGGAATAACACTTCAAAATAGAGTCTCATTCGTCAGCATGAGTTTCCTAAAATTAACTTACAGTGAGAGTAATTCTGACTGTTATAGCATTCATAAATGTTAAAGAATGAGTTCACTTGAGAATTAAATCTCCTGATAATTCACTCTCCTCCATGATGTTCATGTCTTTCTTTCTTCAGTGGAAAAGAAATGAAGGTTTTTGAGGAACTCATTCCAGGATTGTTCTCCATATAGTGGACTTCACTGGGGTTCAATGGGTTGAAGGTCCAAATGTCAGTTTCAGTGCAGCTTCAAAGATCTACATGATCCAGACGAGGAATAAGAGTCTGATCTAGAGAAACCATCAACATTTTATACAAAAATATAGTTTTTTTTCTTGCACTGCTCTGATGCGCCACACATCACGTCATCACGAGGGAAAGGTCACGTGACGTAGGAGGAAGTACTGCAGTAGAGCGAAAAACTCTGACATCTGACTTCAAAATCGTTTGACATCGTTTTACCTTTTTTGTAAAGGCCGTCTGACTTTGTAAACACTGGATCGGTACTTCCTCCTACGTCACATGACCTTTCCAGCGTGATGACGTGATGTGTGGAGCATCAGAGCAGTGCAAGACCAGCATTTGTGCTTAAAACTATATTTTTGTATTAAATGTGCGATGGTTTCTCTAGATCAGACTCTTATTCCTCGTCTGGATCATGTAGATCTTTGAAGCTGCACTGAAACTGACATTTGAACCCGTTGAACCCCAGTGAAGTCCACTATATGGAGAACAATCCTGGAATGAGTTCCTCAAAAACCTTCATTTCTTTTCCACTGAAGAAAGAAAGACATGAACATCTTGGATGACATGGAGGAGAGTGAATTTAATTCTGAACTGAACTAATGCTTTAACGGTAATTAATAAAACACTTCACTGACTCTCATGTAATTTCAGTTCTTTCAGAAATTTAAATATTGAGAAAAGTCAGAATTATGAGATATAAACTCGCAATATTGAGAAAAGTCATAATTATGAGATATAAACTCACAATATTGAGAAAAGTCAGAATTATGAGATATAAACTCACAATATTGAGAAAAGTCATAATTATGAGATATAAACTCACATACTAAATTCACAATTGCAAGTTTAAATCTCGCAATTCTGACTTTTTCCCTCAGAATTGTGTGATATAAAGTTACAATTGCGAGTTATAAAGTCAGAATTATGAGATATAAACTCACAATATTGAGAAAAGTCAAAAATATGAGATTTAAACTGACAATATTAAATTCACAATTGCAAGTTTAAATCTCGCAATTCTGAGAAAAAACAAATTGTGAGAAAAAGTTGCAGTGACGAGTGAATTATAAAATGACTCACAAAACATGAAAACAGTTGAAAACATGAATCTTAACTCTTTTTCAGACGGTCAGAGTCAGAGAATCACCAATCGCTGTTTAAATGACATTAAAACTCAAAGTAATCACTTTGGTAATCTAAAACACTTTTCAGATGTAACTGTAATCTGATTACCACCCATTTAAAATGAAATACAGTCACTCAAATCTTGTATTTTAAATACGTCACTAAGTTACTGGTATTTCGTTACTCCTCAACCCTGACTATATGTAATATTTTAGTTGTTTTTACACCTCATGTTGTCTGTGAGGACAGATCCAGCAGCTGAAGGATCATAAATCATGGAGTGAAACATACTTTGACCTCGGTGGGGCTCTTGACGTCAGTGACCGGAGCTTTGCTCAACTGTCTCTGAAAGATGGACCTCAGCAGCTCTTTATCGCTCTTCTTCTTCTTCTTGACAGCGTCCAGATCCAGCGGCGCCTCCACGAGGTCCTTTTTCGCAGGTTTCGAGCTGAATAATTTGGACTTTAAAGCATCATAAGTGGAATCCGTCGGCGCGGTGTGTCCGGCGGTCGCTTCGGGCGGGTCCACGGACTCCTCTCGTGTGGTTTCTGCGTCGGTGGCTTTCTGTAACAAACTGGTGATCTCAGACAAATTTCTGGGTTCGTTTTTCTTCTTGGCGACGCCGGTGAGCGGTTCGAGTTTGGCTTTGTTGACGTGCTGTTTGAGACTGAGCAGCGCTCGGTCCGCATCGCGCTGTTTGATCTCCGAGAGCGTCTCCCGGTCGTCTCCCAGCGCTCCTTTCTTCAGCACACGCAGGCCGCTGAACAGAGCGGGCAGCTGGTACTTGTGCTGTCTGTTGTCCGTCTCTGAAAGGCTTTTTGTCTCCGTCTGAACACCTGAGAACGAGGACACCGGACTCACAGAACCGCCTGTTCCCGAATTCCCTTCTTGTGGATCGGCGACTGAGGCGTCCTCGCCGGCTGACGGTGTGAAAAGAGGCACTGAGCGTCTCCAGCCGCTGGTCGTGTGAAGGCTCGACGAGCGCGTTTCTTTCCTGGAATCGTCCGACACGCGGGACGAGAGGTCCAGTGAGCGGTTGAGCTTCCCGTACAAGCCCGTCCGGCTCAGAATCGAGGCGTCTTTGAGCGATCGTTCCACGAGGCTCTCGCGTTTCTCCTTCTCCTCCGCTCCACGCTCAGGTTCGCTCGACCTTCTCGCGTCCTCCTCGTCGTCGCTGTACGTCTCCACCCTGGTTACCTGCACCAGAAATGGATCCGACGACGTCCACGAAGGCTGAACGCATCCCAGCGAGTCTCGCCTCAACTTTTCCTCTCCAGATTTCGGGCCGATATGACCGATTGAATCTTCATCGGACAGCGTTCGGAATGACGTCAACACAGCCGACGACTGACCTGACCTTCTACCGACCGGATCCATAGTCCACTTCACATCGAATCCTGTAAATGAAGTGCTGTAACTGCCCGTTCACACCAATGATTTAGTCTGAAAAATCATTCTAGATGTAAAAGAACTTTCACCACTATATTCTCCAGCTGAAGAATCAGCCAATCAGAATCCATCCTGCTTCAGCAGACCACACAAACGCTGCACATGCTGACAGATAGTGATCTTTATAGCTTTATCAGGCCTTTACTGAAGTATAAACTAGTTTTACTTCGACCTGCGGCGCTCTGGTTTCACAGACTCGTGTAAACAAAAGGTTTTTGTCTGTGAAAATCCCCGGGTTTCTCTGGAAACTCTTCACTCTTGTGCCAGCAGTTTGTTCAGCATTTACAGTGAATCCGGTGATCCAAACACAGCAATCCTCAAAACAGCAGAAGGAAAACTCCAGGCTTTTCCTTTAAACAGTCCCAGAATGAGGCACTTCCTGTTCAGTCTGTGAATCCACACTTGTGTTTCCCTCCGGAGAAAGTTATGAAGGAGCTGCGCAGGTTTGATTACCTTTCCTTCTAGCCTCTCCCTCTCTCTCGACTTGGCAGGAGGTTCACCTGCGAGTGTCTGATTACTTGAACTCAGGAGTGAATGTGAGGCAGAGATTCAGAGTCTTGCTCCTCCTCTCTCTCTCTCTCTCTCTCTCTCTCTCTCTCTCTAATCTCCTGCAGGGTCAGGTGAAGTGGGCGGAGCTACACGATTACAACAGTGGCTATAATCAGCTCTGCTGAGGTCATTGGCCACGCCTCTCTGTTGCTATAGTGCTGCTCTGTCACGCTTGAATACAGAATCAAGAGTTCAGAGAGAATCAGGGAGATCTGCAAACTTCCTGTTTGTTAGTGAGAGAAAGAAATGCCCATTTATGAGGTTGAAAAACTCATTTCAACCTGCTAGAAACTTTTTCGAAACCCCATTTGAGAAAATTGTGAATGATACAACTAATAAATGCATTACTAGAGGTTTTCATTAATAAAATTACTATAATCTGAACATACATTTAAATATATGTGTATATATATATCAAAAACATAACATAACATGCATGTAACCAGAATAAAATAAATATGTATATAACATTTATATATTAAAAATAAAACAAAAATATATATAGAAAATATATGAATGCATGTATTAATACATTTTGTACATATTTTGAATATATATATATATTATTAAAATATATAATAAATATAAGACATTATAGATGTTATAAAGGCAAAAAATTGAAAACTCTGACCACAGCTGATAAAAATGATCTAATATAATTTCTCAATATAACATTAAAAATATAGGCAAAAAACTCAAATAAAGGCAAAAATGTAAATAAATAAATAAGAATAAAAATCTAACTATAACTCATAAAATTAAAATATAGGCAAAAAACTCAAATAAAGGCAAAAATGTTAATAAATAAATAAGAATAAAAATCTAACTATAACTCATAAAATTAAAATATAGGCAAAAAACTCAAAGGAAAAAATGTAACAAATAAATAAAATAAAATAAATAAAATCTGATAACAGCTGATAAAATCATGTAATATAATTTCTCAATATAATATTAAAAATATAGGTAAAAAACTCAAATAAAGGCAAAACATGTAAATAAATAAAAATCTGACTACAGCTCATAAAATCATCTAATATAATTTCTCATAATATTAAAAATATAGCCAAAAAAAGGCAAAAACTGCATTAAAAAACTGACAACAGTTGATAAAATCATAAACTCGGTTCTCATAAATGTGTTTCGGGTCTTTGTGACGGACCAAGACAACTAGTTTGTTGAGATGAAGTCTCAACCGGACATTCTGCTCCGGAACACAAACGCTCCGGATTCTGACGAGCCGTTGTCACGGTGATCTGGCACAGATCCCGCGGAAATGACCGGACTGCTTGCCACATGTCGCAGGATGAAAGGAAATTCATCCCAAAGAAAAGTCTGAATGAAACACTGATATCATGTTCAGCTCAAAACCAAACCCAAATATATTCCTTCCTCTGTCTTAACCAGAATATTTAACATACTCAAAAACTATACAGACGTCTTTAAAACTTATCTGAATTACTTCTGCATGTGTAGTGGCCTACATTAATGCAGGATTATAACTTCTTATGTAAGTGAACCTGAACACAGAGAGCTGTTCCTTGAGCTGTAAAAACAAGAAAAACATCACAAACTCAAGCTCCTCATCCAGAACAATCAAACTACATCTGAGAGCAGAGTTCCAGTTAACCCTATAAATAACAGCAGCCTGATGGGAAATTCACACTGGAGCATTCATGTGGTTATGAATGAGACGAGGCCTTCATCAGGTCATTTCACCTGACATTTGCCGTTCATTGTGGCGTGTCACACCCGTCTAATCTGCTCTGAGATCAGCGTGGTCAGACTGGTGGAGTCACGGGTGTGTCGGTATGCTGGTATTTTCACTCGTGCTCATGTGTCTCACGTCAATATTCTGCTGATTCGCTGAGTCTACACTAAAAGCCACAAGCTTAAAATAATTACCATTTGTAATGTTTCTGAAAGAGTCTCTTCTGCTCACAAAGCTGCGTTTATTTGATCAAAAATACAGTAAAAATCATAAAATATTATTATAATTTAAAACAGCTGTTTTCTATGTAAATATATAGTAAATTGTAATTTATTCCAGTGATCAAAGCTGCATTTATTTGAGCAAAAATACAGTAAAAATCGTAAAATATTATTATAATTTAAAACAGCTGTTTTCTATGTAAATATACAGTAAAGTGAAATTTATTCCTGTGATCAAAGCTGCATTTATTTGATTAAAAATACAGTAAAAATCATAAAATATTATTATAATTTAAAACAGCTGTTTTCTATGTAAATATATAGTAAATTGTAATTTATTCCAGTGATCAAAGCTGCGTTTATTTGATCAAAAATACAGTAAAAATCATAAAATATTATTATAATTTAAAACAGCTGTTTTCTATGTAAATATACAGTAAAGTGAAATTTATTCCAGTGATCAAAGCTGCATTTATTTGATCAAAAATACAGTAAAAATCGTACAATTTTATTATAATTTAAAACAGCTGTTTTCTATGTAAATATATAGTGCAGTGTAATTTATTCCAGTGATCAAAGCTGCGTTTATTTGATCAAAAATACAGTAAAAATCGTAAAATATTATTATAATTTAAAACAGCTGTTTTCTATGTAAATATATAGTAATGTGTAATTTATTCCAGTGATCAAAGCTGCATTTATTTGATCAAAAATACAGTAAAAATCGTACAATATTATTATAATGTAAATCATCTGTTTTCTATGTGAATATATAGTAAAATATAATTTATTCCTGAATTTTCAGCATCATTACTCCAGTCTTCAGTGTCACATGATCCTTCAGAAATCATTTAGATATGATGATTTCAAAATTGCATACTTTTCCAGACTCAATTTTCAGACCATATTTAACATAAATGGTTCATATAGCATAAATATTTTGTATTTTTTTCACTGGTTTTCTAGATGGCATGTGCTTACATGATGAGCTAAAACACGTTATAACCTGCATTTAATCACCTCTGACACATCAGTTTGATACTGTAATTGTGGTTTGATGGTGTAATTGTGGTCACTTATGGTGAAAGACAAAAAGCTTTTCTTAATGAAATGTGATTACTAAACTTTTGCCATGAAAACAAACTGCTTGTATGATAAATTTATTTTTTTAGAAATTCTTAATTTTATATCTTAGAAAAGTGAATAGGGGCAATAGTCTGAAAACGCAAATATTTTCTTTTATCCACACTTTTACATCAATATGTGGAAAATTTTGAACTTTTCCATACTTTTTAAAAATGCGTAGAACCCTGTATTCATCAAGGACGCGTTTAATTGATCAAAAGTGACATTTATAATGTTACAAAAGATTCTATTTCATATAAATGCTGCTCTTTTAGAACTTTATATTCATCAAAGAATCCTGAAAAAATTATTATATATTCACATAGAAAACAGCTATTTTAAATTGTAATAATATTTCATAATTTTACTGTGTTTTTATTTAAATAAATGCAGCTTTTGTGAGCAGAAGAGACTCTTTCAAAAACATTAAAAATGATAATTATTTCATACTTTTCATTGGTAGTGTATGTGTGGAGGTGCAGAGAGAGACGCATTACAGTTATTAACATGTTCTGCTGCTGAATCCGTCAGTCGTGGCCTCTAAAAACACACATGAGTCTCGCTGAGCTGAGAAATCTGGATTTGCTGACGTGCCCTCTGGACCTGAAAGACTTCTTAAACAAAGCCTGCGTGTGTTTGACTCTATTTAAGCTTTAGTCCACAGGTCCATATGAACAAGTGTTATGAACACTGAGAGAAGCATAATGTGTTCTATATGTTCTGCACATCATGTGATTCAGTGTCATGATTGTGAAACGTCTTAATACGTCCACAGAAGAGATCATTAACAACAATACATGTAATATAAAAAACAATAATTCCTAATTGTTCTCAATTACACTACCGGCGAAATGTTTGGACTAATTATGTCTTTTAATGTATTTGATCAAAATTACAGTAAAAATAGTGAGATTTTATTACAATTTAAAACGACAGTTTTTTTGTAAATGTATAGTAAATTTATATCCAGTGATCAAAGCTGAATTTATTTGATCAAAAATACAGTAAAATTGTGTAATATTCCAATGTTTTCTAGGTAAATAAATAGAAAAATGTAATTTTTAAGGGTAATTTATTCCTGTGATCAAAACTGAATTTATTTGATTAAAAATATAGTAAAAATCGCAAAATATTATTCTAATGTAAATCATCAGTTTTCTATGTGAATATATAGTACAGTGTAATTTATTCCTGTAATCAAAGCTGAATTTATGTGATTAAAAATACAGTAAAAATCGCAAAATATTTTTACAATGTAAATCATGTTTTTTAAGTGAATATATAGTAAAGTGTAATTTATTCCTGTGATCAAAGCTGAATTTATTTTATTAAAAATATAGTAAAAATCGCAAAATATTTTTACAATGTAAATCATCAGTTTTCTATGTGAATATATAGTAAAATATAATTTATTCCTGAATTTTCAGCATCATTACTCCAGTCTTCAGTGTCACATGATCCTTCAGAAATCATTTAGATATGATGATTTGCTGCTCATGAATAATTTATGACTATTATCAGTGTTGTAATCAGTCATATTTTCACTTATATGACGATAGTTGTGCTGAATATAAATACACACATCAATAATGACTCACTGTTATTCCAAGCTTCGGATAATATGGAGTGTCTCCGATGATGTCATCCTCTGGAGGAGTGATTCTCAGGAAGTCCAGGTGATCAGGTCTGCTGGGACGACACAAAGGCTCCTGGGTAATGGATTCATCCCCGTCTAACATCCAGATGTCCTCCGGCCGCAGCAGAGAGTTTTCTGCAGGAAAGATGACATTGATTCATATATGTGTGTCTTTACTGATACTATTGGTGCTGATCGAATGCTATAAAGCAGCTTTTCTTTTAGAAATGAATGAAGCAGATGGTTATGCTGTGTCTAATATAACACAACATCAGTGTGTATCCATCCATCCGTTCATCCATCCATCTATTCATTCATTCATCCATTCAACCATCCATCAATTCATATATTCATCCATCCATCCATCCATCCATCCACCCATCCATCCATTCATTCATCCATCTATCAATCCCTCCACCCATCCATCCATCCATTCATCCATCCATCATCCACCTATCATCCATCCATCATCCATCCATCATCCACCCATCATCCACCCATCCATCCATTCATTCATCCATCTATCAATCCCTCCACCCATCCATCCATCCATTCATTCATCCATCCATTCATCCATCAATTTGTTCATTCATCCGTCCATTCATCCATCACCTATCCATTAATTCATTCATTCATTCATTCATGCATCCATCTATTCATCCACCAATTCATTCATTCATTCATGCATCCATTCATCCACCAATTCATTTATTCATCTGTCCACCCATCCATCCATCCACCCATTCATTCATCCATCCATCCATCCATTCATCCATCAATTCGTTCATTCATCCGTCCATTCATCCATCCATCCACCTATCCATTCATTCATTCATGCATCCATTCATCCACCAATTTATTTATTCATCTGTCCATCCATTCATCCACCCATTCATTCATCCATCCATTCATCCATCAATTCGTTCATTCATTCGTCCATTCATCCATTCATCCACCAATTCATTCATTCATTCATGCATCCATTCATCCACCAGTTCATTTATTCATCTGTCCATCCATCCATCCATCCACCCATTCATTCATCCATCCATCCATCCATCCATTCATTCATTCATCCATCCATTCATCCATCAATTCGTTCATTCATCCGTCCATTCATCCATCCATCCACCTATCCATTCATTAATTCATGCATCCATTCATCCACCAATTCATTTATTCATCTGTCCACCCATCCATCCATTCATTCATCCATCCATCCATTCATTCATCCATCCATCTATCCATTCATCTCTCCACCCATCCATCCATTCATTCATCCATCCATCTATTCATCCACCAATTCGTTCATTCATCCGTCCATTCATCCATCCATCCACCTATCCATTCATTCATTCATGCATCCATCCATTCATCCACCAATTCATTCATTCATTCATGCATCCATCCACCAATTCATTTATTCATCTGTCCACCCATCCATCCATCCACCCATTCATTCATCCATCCATCCATCCATTCATTCATTCATCCATCCATCTATTCATCCACCAATTTGTTCATTCATCCGTCCATTCATCCATCCATCTATCCATTCATTCATTCATGCATTCATCCATTCATCCACCAATTCATTCATTCATTCATGCATCCATTCATTCATCCATCCATCCATTCATCCATCCATCTATCCATCTCTCCACCCACCCATCCACCAATTCATTCATTCATCCATCTGTGTAAGAACGGCTGCATGTCAGATTTGATGTTTGATTTTGAGCTGCTGTATCTGAGTTTAATGTGTCACTCACAGCAGGAACAAAATAAACAAAGCTGCATCCTATTCACATCCTTTTCCTTGGCAAACTTCTCACTGAAACACTATTGATAATGAGACTGAAAGCAGCCGGCAAACGCTGCCGTGATTAATCGCGTCTCATTATGATAATGCGTCGGTTGCTGGACCTCCAAACGCTGACTAAACGTCTGGTTCTGTTCCAAACGCTGAGTCAGATTGATGGCAGACGAGGTCCTGCATCTAATGAAATTAAGCTTCAGCAATACTAGAGTAAAATCACGGCTGTTTCCACACAGGAGCTTCATTCCATCTGTGTGAATCGCACACTCGACTCATTAGGAATGAAACAGCGCCACCATCTGGACAACAACAACTAGTGCTGCTCACAAACTCAGCTGTTGATGAAACACACTTCTACTCTCCTCCTCCAGGGGGCGTCAGTGGCTCAGAAAACACAACCTCCCATCCAGATGGTCAAATCATATGCTGTTTAATTGAGACGTTTGTACAGTAATTAAACTAAGAGTTCAAACGATTTGTTCCTGATCTCTATAAGCCAGGCCGGGGCAAGTTGTCACATTCGAATATTGATATAAGGTGTTCCTTCATCATGTTGCTTTGTGGTTGGTTGAAACCGTGGCTCAGTGTTGATTGACAAGCGTGCAGTGAGATACAGGTAGTGTGTTAACAGAGCAGCTGTCAGATGTGTGTGTGTGTGTGATGATGTCATATTACAGTACTGTGTTTAACAGCCTCGGGCTGATGTACATCCAATATGTCTGTGCTGATGCTACACTGATAATATGAGCTTCATATCACGCAACCTTCGAACATGCAAAACATTATGATCTAAACTAGCTTCCTCATTCGCACCAATGCGAATGCTGGTTCCAGTTCTGTGAGACTGGAGAGGTTGTTCTCTGTGTTTGTCTGTAGTTCAGGACTGTGATGAAGGATGACATGAAGCTCACATTGAACTAGCATCAGCCGCAGACACACACGCCAGACTCACGCAGAATAACTCCTGAGTGCAGCACGGGCTGATTTACACTCGGCTCAGGAGGGAAAACACATTTCACTCACTCACCAAAAGGTTCTCCAGCACTGTTTTGTTAGAGACGGGGTCAATGCGATTTCAGAACTGCGATCATTACAGTTTTTGTGAACACTGAAACTCTTCACGCGTTCAGTGAAACAGAAGTCACGTTTGAAGATGTTTGTCATTCATTCTTCATCTGTACATCTGCAGCACATTTCTGATCACACACTGCTTTCAAAACTCATAAAAGCACTTTCAAAATGAATGATGATAAACTCTGTGCATTTCTGCAGGAAATCTTAGCAGATTGTTTACAATTAAATCAAATTATAATAATTCCAAACACTAATTACAGTAGTAATTTCAGCTGACAGACTCAGTGTCCTGTTTCAGTCTCTCTTACAGTAGGATATTTTTTCAGTCTTCTTTTAAAGTAAATCTTCATAGTGATTTTGTTTGGAAACATTTATCAAGGAAGACACGGGGAAAGAAGAGAGGAGGACTAGAACCCTCACAGCACTGTACACCCATTCATCCATCCATCCATCTACCCCTCCACCCATCCATTCATTCATTCATCCATTCAACCATCCATCCATCAATTCATATATTCATCCATCTATCCCTCCATCCATCCATGCATCCATCTCTCCAGCATAAATTCATTCATTCATCCATTCAACCATCCACCCATCCATTCATTAATCCATCCATTCATCCATCCATCCATCCATCCATCTATCCCTGCATCCATCCATGCATCCATCTCTCCACCCATCCATTCATTTATTCATCCATTCAACCATCCATCCATCCATCCACCCATCCATTCATTCATTCATCCATGCAACCATCCATCCATCCACCCATCCATTCATTCATCCATCCATCCACCCATTCATTCATCCATCTATCCATCTATCCCTCCATTCATCCATGCATCATCTCTCCACCCATCCACCCATTCGTTCATCCATCCAACCATCCATCCATCCACCCATCCATCTATACCTCCATCCATCCATGCATCCATCTCTCCACCCATCCATTCATTCATCCATTCAACCATCCATCCATCCACCCATCCATCTATCCCTCCATTCATCCATGCATCATCTCTCCACCCATCCATTCATTCATTCATCCATTCAACCATCCATCCATCCACCCATCCATCTATACCTTCATCCATCCATGCATCCATCTCTCCACCCATCCATTCATTCATCCATCCATTCATCTACCAATTCATTAATTCATCCGTCCACTCATCCACCAATTCATTCATTCATCTGTCCATTCATCCATCCATCCATCCACCCATTCATTTATCCATCCATCCATCTATACCTCCATCCATCCATGTATCCATCTATCCACCCATCCATTATCCACCAATTCAACCATTCATCCATCCATCCATCCATCCATTCATCCATCCATCCATTCATCCATCCCTCCCTCCCTCCATCCATTCATTCATTCATCCATCCATTCATCCACAAATTCATCCATTCATCCATCCATCTATTCATTCATCCATCCATCCCTCCATCCATTCATTCATTCATCCATCCATTCATCTCTCCATCCATCCATGTTCCACACATTTTCCAAAATGCTTATCCTATATAGGGTCGTGGGGAGGCTGGAGTCTTTCTGAGTGTCTCGGGTCGTAAAACACCGTAGACAGATGGACGGTCCATCACGGGGATGACACACATTCACATTCACATTCACAGCTACAGGCAAACAATTCTCCAATTCACCTGTCCTGTATGTGTTTGTATTGTGGGGAAACCCAGAGGACAGAGAACACACAAACCACACAGAGACTCCTGGCATCACATGTCGTTGATGTTTTTGTTTGTTTGTTTTTGTAATTATTGCTTCAGGAATTTGTTTTGTATTTCAACTTTTTATTTTTTGCAAGTAAATTATAATATATAAAGATATATATTAAAAAAATATTCTCATTTCTCATTAATTCTTTGTGCATTAACACAGTCAGTGAAATGAAAAGATCACATTCTTATCCAATAATGAAATAGTGATTTATGTAAAGTTCACATAATGGTCCCTGTTGTCAGTGTGTTTTGAATGACATGTAACAGTGTTTCAGTGTTATGTATTATAATAACAAGCTTATTTAAAGACACATACGGTGTGTTTTGTTGGTCAGAGGTGAGTTTCGGACCTGTTTGGCCAAGATTCATGTTGGTAATGCAGACTGGATGTAGAGTTGTGAAAATGTGGCTTCAGTATTGAACAATGCTTGTTAGAAATATAAAAATCTGTTTAAAGCAGCAGCGGTTTATATATACACCCTCGTTCACAATACACACTGATGTGACGTGTAATTACAGCTCGACTCATTCAGCACGTCACACACACACACACACACACACACACACACACACACACACACACACACGCTCACACACACACACATACACACACACGCTCACACACAAACACACACACACACACACACACACACACACAACTGCAGGGATGTAGAAGGTCCTCTCTGTCCGTGTGCTGATCAGTTTCACATGACCTCTGGGCTGATTGCTTTATTTCATTACTCTTATTATTGGAAGCAGAGCAGAGGTCATGTGATCACAGTCAGAGGCAGAAATCACTGACAAACCAAACAGTGTCGCACTAAAACACATCCTGACTCTTCCCTACTCAGCTTTAAATGTCCTTTACAGGCTTACACTGCCTCTAAACACATCAATACTTCACATTAAACAGACACAAAGCAGTCAGTGCCATCAGCTCACTGCTTTTACACTTAAAGTCTGCGGAACAGATCCTCTAGAAAGCACACGAGTATGAAAAAGATCATACGGCATCATGGGGTATTTTTAGATGGTTTATTGACTGATGAAATATTATAGGAGAATCGCTGCTGCGATATGTTTAAGTATACAGTGTACAACTCCAGTGCGTACTACACTGTAAAAAGTGCTTCGAATTTATTTTAAAAAGTACATTTCTTCCAATAAATTGATTCCCTTTTCTTTTTGCATTCATAAGTTTTACATTAGTAAAAAGTGTGAATGTTTTTGTAACGTATTATTACCTATCAAAAAATGATTTTACTGAACGTCACAATTAAATTGCTTCTACAAAACTCTGTTTAAGTGTTTATATCCAAAGCAAAAGGTCCCGACCCGTCATGAACCGGACCGGTTTGGGGTTTCTGTGGAGTTTTTGAGGGCTTTATTCAGCGTGATGAAGCTGCACTTAAAGATGCTCAGAAGTTTCTGTCATTTTTAATGTTAAAATGTTTCCATTACCGTTGTTGTGTTACATTAACATTAATTGTTTGAATATGGCAGCTGTTACAGAGCGTTAGAAACGAATACCTCTCTTTCCTTATTTATTAAAGTTATGGCAATGATAACTAATTATTTCAAGTAGTGAGTAAATTAATTAATTAAAATCAAAAAGTTACATTTTTTATTGTAAATGTTACTTATTTTAACTAAGTATGATTTGTTCAATATGCTAACTAATTATTTCAAGTGGATTGAACAAATAATTTGTCATCAAATCAAAAAGTTTAATTTTTTATTTTAAATGTTACTTAGTATGATTTGGTCGATATGCTGCTCCTCGTCACGATGGTTAAACTCAAATCTTGTAGACTCTACTTCATTTTTTAGCATACAGTAAAATACATAAAACTGATTTTTACGACCTCAAAATAGCAAGAAGTTCACTAAACTTACAAAAAGGAGTTGTAAAATGTTGCCTCAATTGTTTTGAGTTGAATTTAAGTAACAGTTTTTACAGTGTCCAACTCTAGGACGTCCTCGAGAGCTCATCACATGGTCAGGTCTCGCTCGGACACGCTCACTGACTCCTCAAAGACAACGAACAGAGAAAGTCTTCTCGAACTGTGTGGTGTGAGCGGAAACACTGCCAGTGATGTGTGTTAAACTTCAGTGCATTTATTCTGCCTGCAGCAAAGGAAGTGTGTTTTGTCCCACATCTGACAGTCGATGATCAAACCCGACGGGTGAATTTAGGCAGGAGACGGAGCGCAGAGAGGCCAGACGCTTCATGGGAACTCCGTGAGCGGCTCACGCGCTTCCGAAGTCTCGTTCGAGTGTTTTAATCCTTTTCTTCTCATTAATGTTGAGGAACCTCCCTCCCACAGGCCGACAGGACGGAGGTGCAGAGCAAATTATTTTCATGAGCGCTTGAGCCGCTGGCTTTGATCTCAGTGACTCTCAAGCACAGAGAAAATTCAATAATGGGAGAGGCCGGAATTCTTGTCCCGAGTCACATGACAAGCCACACATAAACCTGGACAACTGAGATCACTCGTGCTTGCCATGGAAAGAGTCTCTATCCACCTTGTTTTTAACACACTTTCGGTGTCATTCGCTTCTAGTTATTTTAGCTTTATAAAAACAGTCTGTCAGTTTAACCCTCGTGTTCTGTTCCGGGTCAAATTGACCCGTTTAGATTTTCTAGTTGTTGGAAATACTGTTTTTTTTCTTGATATTTTGTGACTTTTTCTCATTTATCATCATGCAAAGTTTCAACATGCTGGTGTTTTTTGACATATGCAAACAAAATCACTGTTACGTTCGTGATGTTCGCCGGGTCAATTTGACCCGCATATTTTAACGCTCTAAAGTAACTGACCCAAAATAATAACATTTCTTGGTTATATTTTGTTAATTTATTTTTTTACTACCTTATGAAGCTAAAAAATGAGGTTTTCCACACTTATTTCAATACAGAAACATGTTTTAAGCAGCAGCATGTGTGTGAAGTTCAGATGCAGAAAGCTCTTGACTTTATGAAATGAGTTTACAAAACAGACAACTTAGGAAAATAAAATACATATTTTCGTTATTCAGCTACATTTAATTGTTCAGTTATGATGAAAAAAAGTTAAAAAAAAAATGTATTTATTGTATTTAAAAATGTACTGGTTTTTTTTTCAAATTTTGTCAAAACAAATCAGTTTTAAAAAATGGTTAAAAAACATTTTCATTAAATCACATCTTCAGATATATATTTTTTGGAATATTTGACAAATGTTGATATTAAAAGTTTACAGTTTGTACCAGAATCTTTGTTGTTTTTCATAGAGTGATTTTTGAGGAATTGTATTGAATCCAATTAGGGTCGATTTGACCCGTAACGAGTGGACACAGAAATCCAACAGCGCATAAAGGGTTAAATCGCAAAATTTGTATTTGATATCATGTTATTTTATCTTATTATCATAATCATAAATACACTGTAAAGTAACAGTAACTCAAACCATTTGAGGAAACCTTAAACCATTTAAGTTTTAAAAACAGTAAATATGAGTGCTGTAAACTCATATATATTAAGTTAAAGTCACTTAGATTAAACTCAACTTAAATTTACGTTGTTAAAAAACTCACTTAATTTTAAGCGTATTCCACTCATTCAGTTTGAGTTCAGGTAACAAATCTAACTAAGTCTTCATAACTATACTTAAATGGTTTTAAAAAACTGATTGTCTTAAATCTTTTAAGTTCATCAAACTCAAAGTAATAAAGTTACATAAGAATAAGAAGAAACGGTAACACTTCATAATAATAACTAACATGAACTAACCATGAGCAATACATTTGTTACTGTATTTACTAATCTTTGTTTACGTTTGTTAATGAAAATACATTTTTAGTTCACAGTTCATTAACATTAATGATTTTAATAATGTTTTAATAAATGTTGAAATTAACTTTAACACAGATTAATAAATGCTGTGTAAGTGCAGTTCATTATTAGTTCATGTTAACTAATGTTGTTACCGCAAAAATTAACAATGAAAACAAAACAGGAGATTCAAGTATTATTGTTTATATATTTATTTGATTAGTTAATTAGTTACGAAAGCTAAAAACGTTAGCAACGTAATTTCTCGGAAAACATTATTTAAAAGAAATTAAGAGAATAAGTTTTAAATATGTTTAGGTCGGCCATAACTACTAGATTAAATGAAAAATGCTTAAAGTAGCATTTAATTTTTAGCAACTTATTCAGATTGAGTTCTGCTTAATTTAATTTGATTTTAAGTTTGTTAAGTTCAATTAACCCTTCGCCGGCAGTTTGATTGACAGGCGATCTGACCAATCATAACCTCGAATCCGCCATTTTGTCATCAAAGCGGTCAGGGGAGTTAGTAGATTAACGTTGGTGAACTTGAATCACGTCTTGAAACAACATTCCTTCTGATGTTCATTCATGTTTATTTGATGCTATAAATGAACTAGTATGAAGAGATGATCGAGGAGCTACAGCGATCTGTCACCACACATTAAACACACACTAGACGCTATTTATTCATTCAACTGCTTTAAAACATTACTATATTTTAAATATGAAATTTATTTCTCACAGCGTATTTCTCACATCGTGAGAACATGATGTGTGGCGTGAGAGCGGACATAGCAACAGTAACTAAAGGGGGCGGGGCTTCGTGAAGGGTCAATTAACTCTTTAAAAATTTTAAGTAAAATTAACTTACGTCATTTAGCGATTTTCACTGTTGTTATTCACCTAATGAACCACAAATCTCACACATTCAAAGAAAATAACTTTCTTTAGTGTTGCAAAACAGAACCGATATTTATCACGGTTTTTTTATTTATTTATTTATTTTTATATCAATTTAAAACCATCACATATCGGCTCTAGCATGAAAAAGGCCAATATAACAAACTGATAGTTTAATAATTAAGTTGTATAATGTCTGTTGCATAATCTAACATTGTAAAATAATAATCAGTGTTAATAAGAAATATTTGATAGCAAAAACAACATGTTTGTATGTACAGTTTCCCGCTTCTCTTATAATGTGGTCCCGCTTAACGAATCCAATCCACGCTCAATAAAAATGATTTGAGGATGCAGCAGTAAATCTATCTTAAAACATGATCACTAATCCAGTTTAACTGAACTAAACTAAAAAAAGCTGAGTGACAGATATTGGATCGTTGTTTGTGTGATGTGGAGGAGAGCTCGCTCACCTGAGGTCGTGCCGCTCGACGTTCCGGCTCCGTTCAGTCCGAGATGATTCCCGAGGTTCAGGTCGAGGCGCGTGACGGTCCTGCGGTTGCCGTTTTTGTCGATGACCTCCGCGGTGACTTTGGCCTCGTCTCTAGAGGAGCGTTTATTTCCATCATCCTTCTCCTCGGGCAGCAACACAATCCGGTGGTTCATCCGGGGACTGGGAAGCTGAGAAGACAGCGGAGACAGGACGGGCGACATGCTCTGGAGGCTGTTGGTAGGAGGATAAGACACATCGAAAACCCCGGAGAGAGAGCTGGATGTGGGACTTCTGGTCCAGGAGCGAAGGTTGGAGCTTCTAGAGTTGCCGTCGATAGGGCTTTTCTTGTTCACCTGAGTAAAGCGATTGATTTCTTCTCGTCCAGCTGCTTTCCGGTAGATTCCCTCCAAATCCAAGCGGGAATGAGATACAGGTTCCTCATTCGGGAGCACTTTGGATCCCGTGTCTTTATTATCACCGCACACTCGTCCAAACTTCTCTTGACGGTTAACTTTCTCGTACTCCAAACAAAGATCTCCGAACTCCAGCAGCTCGTTACAATCCATTTCGCACTCAAAAGAACGAGGTTCCTCCATGAAATCCCAGCCATCGTGGGCAGTGTGGAAGTGTTCGTCCATGGGAAGAAGGGGCTGGCTGGAGACGCTGACGTAGGAGCCCGATCCTGGAGTGTGGATGGAGACCGGCGTTCCCGGTGCCTTCGCCGAGGAAAACTCGGCTCCACTCTGCACCTTCTTCTTCATCTTGCTCTGCAAGAACTCCTCAGCACTGTCCACCTTCTTGGAACCCAGTTTCTTCAGCTTACGAACTCTCGAGGTCGTTCTCTTTTGCTCCGGGGATGGAGAAAGAGTCAAGTTGGGTCCGTGTTCCTCCTGGAGCTTCCCGTCCTGGTTGCCCATCCTGAGCCGGTCTGAGCAGTCGCTGCATAGAGACAGCAGGTCCGTCAGCAGCTGATGGCGTTCTGCGGCCAGCCAGTGGAGCTGCGCAACCGCTCCTTTTGTTTCCTCGCAGGACTGGAGGACTTCATCCGCTGATGATGTGTAATACTGGGGTCTTTGTTTAGTCCTGGCCGGGTCTTCATCCCGCTGCAGAGGCTGGACTTCACGAGGGGAATGGCCAGCTCGTGAAAAACCTCGGGACTTCCTCGTAGGGAAGTACAGACTGACGAAGCACAGCTCGTGGATGGGTCTGTACAGACGCAGCACTGTGTGCGTGCCCTCCATTACCGGGAATTAATTTATCACACTCCTAAATTAAGTTGGCGGTTGTCTCGTGGGTCTCGTCTCGAGTCGGGGACGGCCCGGGATGGACGGACGGGGCGGGTGTTCATCATCGGGGCGATCGAAGGCCTGTCAAAATGAAGAAGTGCAACGTAAACCTCTTTTAGGATGCATGAAGAATGAATGAAGATGAATCATTATATAGATAAACTATCTTTTGATGAAATGCGGGATTTAATGTTATCAAACATGCACTGATTCCACTCCATAACACATGATTTTTCAAAGATGTAAATGAATTGAGGAGTCTTTCATGAATATTTTCTTTGTAATTAATCTTTATAAGTAACCTTTCCGTGATCATAAGCACATATTGTAATATTTTATGCTCTGTATGTGCCCGAAAATGAACCGTTGAGATGCTTTGCCAAATATATCCATGAATGCATATTGACGGAAACTAACAGTGGGTCCATTGATAATGTCATTCAGCGCAATTCATTCTGCTAAAGCCTTTGAACTGTGTGCATAATTATTTAAATGAGCAGTTGAATGCATAATAATAATTCAACCTTCACACACACACACACACACACACACATTATAAAGGCACTTTAAATGATCATGCAGAAGCTGCGGTGAATGTCTCTGTAAAACATGACATGATAATTCATCGGTGTCCTACATGTGTGTGTGTTATTCTCACTGTGGCAGTGAAAAACCTCATTTATTATGCAGAAAGTTATTTTTGCACTGCTGCATCATTGATGCTTTAAACATCCACTGCATTTCTCAAAGTCATGTGATCACTTCGCATTCAACAATGCATCCTAAATTTAGCTCAAATATGATACTGATCAATGCATTTGCATGATCTTCTCATGTATATAAAAAAAAAACACAGTATTAAGTTCTGCGTCTTTTCTGCTGTCAAACGACACGCATGATCTCAACACACAATTTCAGCCTTATATGTACGTGTCACGGAGGTTTAATTGCAATAATCGCATGTTATATGAAGTTAATCATGTTAAACTCACCCATCTGAGGTGCATGACGGATCCGTGACTCGCTCTCTGGATAAAGTGCGTTCTGGAGGACAGCGGGCTCACCCTGTGATTGATAGGCGCGGAGACCAATTAGAGACGGCAGCCTTTGTCGACGCGACTGTGATTGGTTGTCAAGGGAGGGCCCCGCCCCCATCAGAAACGTGTCATGAAGCAAAACAGCGGCGCTGCGGACACTCAGCTGCAGAACGTCAAAGAGACAGAAGCGTCAACTTAAAGGGGACAGAAGACAAACTCATTTATCGGTCTGTCTTTGACTGGAAGGAAGCATTCATTATACATGCAAAGAATTATATTAAAAAAAGAGAAATATATATATATATATATATATACACACACAACAAAATATCCCCGCAAGTATCGTAAAACCTGAAACCATCTGAATGAAAATGTAGAAATACATAAAGTTACTTGTGAGGGTTAGAGAATATAATTACCTCAGCGTAACAACAAAATAATGCTTTATCTGCATCTATATCTATGTATATTTTCGATTATGTCGTAAATGTGAGTCTATTTACCTGTGTTAATGTAGTAAAAGCGAGCAAAAACTCAAGACATTTCTGAGGGGGAAAATGGCGGTTATTTTTTATTTTTATTTTAAAAAATAACACTTATATAATGAAGTGACTGTACCTGAGATGTGAGGACATGAAGCGCCTCGTGTCTCCTCGTGAGTTTATAACGATGTGAAGTACTTTATTGCTCTAGTTTACGCCGTGTTCACACTGCGAGCGACGCGAGATCCATCAAAATTCGCGCGCTTTTTAATCAAGCGGCTGCGGCTCGTGAGGGTCACGCTTTAAAATGACAGAAACGCAAACAGACACACTTATAATAACTTCAATAGAATTATACGAGTAAACCAAGCAAAAAAGAAGTAAAGTTTTGGGATTTCTTACACAACTAATAGTGGATTTATTGAGTATTAATGAGGGAAAGGGCGCGTGTCAGTCTTTACCTCAGAGACGGCCTGTCTGTCAAAAACATCATTACGGTTTAAACTACATTATTCTGATTTAAAATCTGATGTACTAAAGCACATGTTTTAGTTGTTGTTATGATAATAAATAGAAATAGAAAGCAGCTTTCATATTCATTACTAGATGAGACAGAAAATAGCTTACAGTGTTTGAAGATCCAGTCCTGTTATTGTAGAAACAGTAACTATAGTAACTACATATAGCCAGCTTTGGGGAGTAACGAAATACAAGTAACTTATTAAGTTCCGTATTTAAAATACAAGATTTGAGTCACTGTATTTCATTACAGTTACATTTTAAATGGGTGGTAATCAGATTACAGTTACATCTGAAAAGTGTTTTAGATTACCAAAGTGATTACTTTGAGTTTTAATGTCATTTAAACAGCGATTGGTGATTCTCTGACTCTGACCGTCTGAAAAAGAGTTAAGTTTCATGTTTTCCACTGTTTTCATGTTTTGTGAGTCATTTTATAATTCACTCGTCACTGCAACTTTTTCTCACAATTTGTTTTTTCCCCTCACAATTGTGAGTTTGTGTTTCACAATTCTGACTTCTTTTTCTCACAATTGCGAGATTTAAACTTGCAATACTGACTTTTTTTCTTGCAATTGTGAATTTAGTATGTGAGTTTATATCTCATAATTCTGACTTTTCTCAATATTGCGAGTTTATATCTCATAATTCTGACTTTTCTCAATATTGTGAGTTTATATCTCATAATTCTGACTTTTATCAATATTGTGAGTTTAAATCTCATAATTCTGACTTTTCTCAATATTGCGAGTTTATATAATTCTGACTTTTCTCAATATTGTGAGTTTAAATCTCATAATTATGACTTTTCTCAATATTGTGAGTTTATATAATTCTGACTTTTCTCAATATTGTGAGTTTATATCTCATAATTATGACTTTTCTCAATATTGTGAGTTTATATCTCATAATTCTGACTTTTCTCAATATTGTGAGTTTATATCTCATAATTCTGACTTTTCTCAATATTGTGAGTTTATATCTCATAATTCTGACTTTTCTCAATATTGCGAGTTTATATAATTCTGACTTTTCTCAATATTGTGAGTTTAAATCTCATAATTATGACTTTTCTCAATATTGGGAGTTTATATAATTCTGACTTTTCTCAATATTGTGAGTTTATATCTCATAATTCTGACTTTTCTCAATATTGTGAGTTTATATCTCATAATTATGACTTTTCTCAATATTGTGAGTTTATATAATTCTGACTTTTCTCAATATTGCGAGTTTATATCTCATAATTATGACTTTTCTCAATATTGTGAGTTTATATAATTCTGACTTTTCTCAATATTGTGAGTTTATATAATTCTGACTTTTCTCAATATTGTGAGTTTATATAATTCTGACTTTTCTCAATATTGTGAGTTTATATCTCATAATTCTGACTTTTCTCAATATTGCGAGTTTATATAATTCTGACTTTTCTCAATATTGTGAGTTTAAATCTCATAATTATGACTTTTCTCAATATTGTGAGTTTATATAATTCTGACTTTTCTCAATATTGTGAGTTTATATCTCATAATTCTGACTTTTCTCAATATTGTGAGTTTATATCTCATAATTATGACTTTTCTCAATATTGTGAGTTTATATAATTCTGACTTTTCTCAATATTGCGAGTTTATATCTCATAATTATGACTTTTCTCAATATTGTGAGTTTATATAATTCTGACTTTTCTCAATATTGTCAGTTTATATCTCATAATTCTGACTTTTCTCAATATTGTGAGTTTATATCTCATAATTCTGACTTTTCTCAATATTGTCAGTTTATATCTCATAATTCTGACTTTTCTCAATATTGTCAGTTTATATCTCATAATTCTGACTTTTCTCAATATTGTGAGTTTATATCTCATAATTCTGACTTTTCTCAATATTGCGAGTTTATATAATTCTGACTTTTCTCAATATTGTGAGTTTAAATCTCATAATTATGACTTTTCTCAATATTGTGAGTTTATATAATTCTGACTTTTCTCAATATTGCGAGTTTATATCTCATAATTCTGACTTTTCTCAATATTGTGAGTTTATATCTCATAATTCTGACTTTTCTCAATATTGCGAGTTTATATCTCATAATTCTGACTTTTCTCAATATTGTCAGTTTATATCTCATAATTCTGACTTTATAACTCACAATTGCAACTTTATATCACTCAATTCTGAGGGAAAAAGTCAGAATTGTGAGATAAAAACTCACAATGACCTTTTTTGTGTTTGTTTCACATTTATTAGTATTCCAAAGTATTCTAAAGTATTTAGATTAAGTTACTAAACTTGAGTAATGTAACGAAATACGTTACAAATTACTTTTTAAAGCATGTATTTTGTAATCTGTAGTGAAATATATTTTACCCAGTCCTGCCTATAGCTGTGCAAACAGCAAATATAATAAAGGCTGTTTCAGTTTAATATGTGACTTTCAAAAGAAACAATGCATATAAATGAATATGAATTCATATCAAAGCCTATAAAGTTCATCACAATTTTGATGCAATGTGCACACTGATCCATTGTTTTATAGCCTCTTTTATAGATTTGGATAGCTGAATAAAAATACATTATTTAACGTTTTAATGATATTATTAATGTGTTTTACTAAGATGCTTATAACGACTCAAGAATAAAGGTATGAATTTAAGAATGAATGAAGTAGAAATGCATGTTGTTTGCAGTCACACCACTAGGAAGCAGCAGAGGACTAGAAATCAAGTTCAGGTTCTTGAGTAATTTCACAGGCAACACTAAAATCTTTCACATGCATCTGCAGAGAGACCAGAAACAAAGATCTGTAGTAATAATAAATGCATTTCACTTCTGCTCTAGCTGATTTCCAAATCTTGCTTTCTAATGA
>CM076069.1:32143230-32153230 GCA_038088235.1 Zacco platypus
AGTGTTTGTGTTCAGTGTGTGTGTGTGTTTGCATCCAGTGTTTTTGCGTTCATGTTCAGTGTTTGCGTTTAGTATTTGCATTCAGGGTGTGCTTTCAGTGTTTGTGTTCAGTGTGTGTGTTTACATTCAGTGTTTGTGTTCAGTGTGTGTGTTTACATTCAGTGTTTGTGTTCAGTGTGTGTGTTTACATTCAGTGTTTGTGTTCAGTGTGTGTGTTTACATTCAGTGTTTGTGTTCAGTGTGTGTGTTTACATTCAGTGTTTGTGTTCAGTGTGTGTGTTTACATTCAGTGTTTGTGTTCAGTGTGTGTGTTTACATTCAATGTTTGCGTTCTGTGTGTGTGTTTACATTCAGTGTTTGTGTTCAGTGTGTGTGTTCAGTGTTTGTGTTCAGTGTTTGTGTTTACATTCAGTGTTTGTGTTCAGTGTGTGTATTCAGTGTTTGTGTTCAGTGTGTGTATTCAGTGTTTGTGTTCAGTGTGTTTACATTCAGTGTTTGTGTTCAGTGTGTGTGTTCAGTGTTTGTGTTTACATTCAGTGTTTGTGTTCAGTGTGTTTACATTCAGTGTTTGTGTTCAGTGTGTGTGTTTACATTCAGTGTTTGTGTTTACATTCAGTGTTTGTGTTCAGTGTGTTTACATTCAGTGTTTGTGTTCAGTGTTTGTGTTCAGTGTTTGTGTTTACATTCAGTGTTTGTGTTCAGTGTGTGTGTTTACATTCAGTGTTTGTGTTCAGTGTGTGTATTCAGTGTTTGTGTTCAGTGTGTGTGTTTACATTCAGTGTTTGTGTTCAGTGTGTGTGTTTACATTCAGTGTTTGTGTTCAGTGTGTGTATTCAGTGTTTGTGTTCAGTGTGTGTGTTTACATTCAGTGTTTGCGTTCAGTGTGTGTGTTTACATTCAGTGTTTGCGTTCAGTGTGTGTGTTTACATTCAGTGTTTGCGTTCAGTGTGTGTGTTTACATTCAGTGTTTGCGTTCAGTGTGTGTGTTTACATTCAGTGTTTGTGTTCAGTGTGTGTGTTTACATTCAGTGTTTGCATTCAGTGTGTGTGTTTACATTCAGTGTTTGCGTTCAGTGTGTGTGTTTACATTCAGTGTTTGCGTTCAGTGTGTGTGTTTACATTCAGTGTTTGTGTTCAGTGTGTGTGTTTACATTCAGTGTTTGCGTTCAGTGTGTGTGTTTACATTCAGTGTTTGTGTTCAGTGTGTGTGTTTACATTCAGTGTTTGTGTTCAGTGTTTGTGTTTACATTCAGTGTTTGTGTTTACATTCAGTGTTTGCGTTCAGTGTGTGTGTTTACATTCAGTGTTTGTGTTCAGTGTTTGTGTTCAGTGTTTGGATTCAGTGTGTGTGTAGTTGCGTTCAGTGTTTGCGTTCTGTGTTTGTGTGTTTGCGTTCAGTGTTTGCATTCGCGTTTAGTATTTGCATTCAGTGTTTGCATTCAGTGTGTGTGTTTGTGTATGTAAACCTGTGGCACCTGTAGTTTATCTCTCACACACACCTGTTTTATTGTTTGTGATATCGTGAATCTCAACTGATATCAGAAGAATAAAGACACGCCGACTGATAAGCGACACTCAGACTTTCTTCTGTTTACCAGACTCGTTCCTCCTTCACGTGTGTGTGTGTGTGTGTGTGTGTGTGTGTGTGAATATCACAGGTGTGATCTGCTCTAGTGTGCACTCAGCAGTAGACGTGTGTGATAAAGGCCACTTCAGGACGGAGTTTAATTCAGTGTGACAGGACCTTTTCATCCTGAATTAAACTGGATCTCTTTACCCCAGACTCTAACCAAAGTCCACCTCGATGGCACCATAATGTCTTTGGACATTTGCCATGGTATTTAATGGTATATGATATATAATTGCAGGCATTATGTCAAGTCTTCATCAAATGAAAATGTCAGTAGTGTCACTGTATTTTTGTTGTCATGTGTAAAAGTCCATATAGTCCGAAAGGCCGTGGATATTCGTTACTAATACTTTCAGTTTTCTGCTATATTGTTGATTTTTTTTATTCTTAAGCGTATAAGATCTGACTGTTTCTGTATTTTGATTGATTATAAGATATATTATGTAATAATCCTTCATAATTGAAAGAAAATGTCTTGTTTAACAATACTAGGATTATATTGATCGTGTGTTTCTCGCTCACCTTCACTGGCAATAAAATCACACATGCGCATATTTCAGAAGATCCTGATGGTGAAATATCACTGTAATTTAGTCACACACCGTCGTGTGTCTGTCAGTGATTGTTCAGACTGATGGATGAACGCACACACACACACACACACACACACACTCTGCAGACGGTGTGTGAGCGTCTGCTGTAATGAGCTATTGATCCGCTAAATGAAGAAATGTGCTCCGCTATTGTAAAGCAGCTCCACTCAACACTGACATGACTGTATGAAAAGATTTCACACACACACACACACACACACACACACACAAAGACTTATAATGAGTGACTCAAACTAATAGTGTGGGTGATGCACTTAAAAAATGCTGAGTTAAAACAACCCAAGTTGGGTTGAAAATGGACAAACCCAGCAATTGAATTGTTTTAACCCGGTGAATGGGTTGTTTTAACCCAGTAGATTGGGTTGTTTTAACCCATGGAGTGGGTTAGTTTTAACCCAATAGATTGGGTTGTTTTAACTAGTAGATTAAGTTGTTTTAAACCAGTAGATTGGGTTGTTTTAACCCAGTAGATTGGGTTGTTTTAAACCAGTAGATTGGGTTGTTTTAACCAGTAGATTGAGTTGTTTTAAACCAGTAGATTGGGTTGTTTTAACCCAGTAGATTGGGTTGTTTTAACCCAGTAGATTGGGTTGTTTTGACCAGTAGATTGGGTTGTTTTGACCCACTGAGTGGGTTGGTGTTAACCCAGTAGATTGGGTTGTTTTAACCTGGTGAATGGGTTGTTTTGACCCACTGAGTGGGTTGGTGTTAACCCAGTAGATTGGGTTGTTTTAACCTGGTGAATGGGTTGTTTTAACCCGCTGAGTGGGTTGGTTTTAACCCAGTAGATTGGGTTGTTTTGACCCACTGAGTGGGTTGGTGTTAACCCAGTAGATTGGGTTGTTTTAACCAGTAGATTGGGTTGTTTTAACCAGTAGATTGGGTTGTTTTGACCCACTGAGTGGGTTGGTGTTAACCCAGTAGATTGGGTTGTTTTAACCTGGTGAATGGGTTGTTTTAACCCGCTGAGTGGGTTGGTTTTAACCCAGTAGATTGGGTTGTTTTGACCCACTGAGTGGGTTGGTGTTAACCCAGTAGATTGGGTTGTTTTAACCAGTAGATTGGGTTGTTTTAACCAGTAGATTGGGTTGTTTTGACCCACTGAGTGGGTTGGTGTTAACCCAGTAGATTGGGTTGTTTTAACCTGGTGAATGGGTTGTTTTGACCCACTGAGTGGGTTGGTGTTAACCCAGTAGATTGGGTTGTTTTAACCTGGTGAATGGGTTGTTTTAACCCAGTAGATTGGGTTGTTTTAACCCAGTAGATTGGGTTGTTTTAACCAGTAGATTGGGTTGTTTTGACCCACTGAGTGGGTTGGTTTTAACCCAGTAGATTGGGTTGTTTTAAACAGTAGATTGGGTTGTTTTAACCAGGTGAATGGGTTGTTTTAACCCGCTGAGTGGGTTGGTGTTAACCCAGTAGATTGGGTTGTTTTAACCCAGTAGATTGGGTTGTTTTAACCAGTAGATTGGGTTGTTTTGACCCACTGAGTGGGTTGGTGTTAACCCAGTAGATTGGGTTGTTTTAACCCAGTAGATTGGGTTGTTTTGACCCACTGAGTGGGTTGGTGTTAACCCAGTAGATTGGGTTGTTTTAACCTGGTGAATGGGTTGTTTTAACCCGCTGAGTGGGTTGGTTTTAACCCAGTAGATTGGGTTGTTTTGACCCACTGAGTGGGTTGGTGTTAACCCAGTAGATTGGGTTGTTTTAACCAGTAGATTGGGTTGTTTTGACCCACTGAGTGGGTTGGTGTTAACCCAGTAGATTGGGTTGTTTTAACCCAGTAGATTGGGTTGTTTTGACCCACTGAGTGGGTTGGTGTTAACCCAGTAGATTGGGTTGTTTTAACCTGGTGAATGGGTTGTTTTAACCCGCTGAGTGGGTTGGTTTTAACCCAGTAGATTGGGTTGTTTTGACCCACTGAGTGGGTTGGTGTTAACCCAGTAGATTGGGTTGTTTTAACCAGTAGATTGGGTTGTTTTGACCCACTGAGTGGGTTGGTGTTAACCCAGTAGATTGGGTTGTTTTAACCCAGTAGATTGGGTTGTTTTGACCCACTGAGTGGGTTGGTGTTAACCCAGTAGATTGGGTTGTTTTAACCTGGTGAATGGGTTGTTTTAACCCGCTGAGTGGGTTGGTTTTAACCCAGTAGATTGGGTTGTTTTGACCCACTGAGTGGGTTGGTGTTAACCCAGTAGATTGGGTTGTTTTAACCAGTAGATTGGGTTGTTTTGACCCACTGAGTGGGTTGGTGTTAACCCAGTAGATTGGGTTGTTTTAACCTGGTGAATGGGTTGTTTTAACCCGCTGAGTGGGTTGGTTTTAACCCAGTAGATTGGGTTGTTTTGACCCACTGAGTGGGTTGGTGTTAACCCAGTAGATTGGGTTGTTTTAACCAGTAGATTGGGTTGTTTTGACCCACTGAGTGGGTTGGTGTTAACCCAGTAGATTGGGTTGGTTTTAACCAGGTGAATGGGTTGTTTTAACTTGGCGATTGGGTTGTTTTAACCAGGCAGTTGGGTTAAATGTTTGCCCTACCTGCTGGGTAGTTTTATTTAACTCAACTATTGTTTATAAATTACTATATTGCTTGCTTCAAAATTAACTAATAATATGTTGGAAATTAAGAATATTTATTAAGTTTAATGAATAATAATTAAACAAACATTTATTAAATTGCTTATTAATAAATGTTCACCTTTGGATTATTATTGTTGAGTCTGATTTTGGGTTCATTTAAATCGAGCCATACAGCAATTTTTAAACGAATTGAGTTAAATAAAACCCAAATTAACCCAACCGCTGCATTTGTCCATATTTAACCCAACTTGGGTTGTTTTTAAATCCAGAATTTTTTAGTGTATAATCATTTTGGTACACACACAAAGTCTCTTCTGCTCATCAAAACTGCATTTATTTGATTAATTTACAGTATAAATAGTGAAATATTATTCTAATGTAAATCATCTGTTTTCTATGTGAATATACAGTAAACTATAATTTATATCCAGTGATCAAAGCTGAATTTTCAGCATCATTACTCCAGTCTTCAGAGTCACATGATCATTCTGATTTCTTTTTTCCGCAAATTCTTTTTTTTGTGTTTGTTTTCCATTTTATTTTTCCAGATTCTGTTTTAATGATTAAATATTTTCTTTGTTTAATCAAAAGGCAATCATGAAACATACTCTAACTATTAACCGTTTAATATTTAATAATAATAATAATCCATTTTATTTTTTCGCAAATTGGTTCAGTTAAATTTTAATAATCTAATCATTTGAATTCATAAAACTTTACCAACTTAACTAAAACTTGAAGTTAAATATGAAGATTTAATAGCAGTGTTTTTTGTGTGGAGATCGCACTGAAATTATGATTCATCATCACAGAGCAATTACTTTATTATTTTTCTGTGCTTTTTTTTTTTTTGAATGCTTGTCAAGTTGAAATAATCCCGTAACGCAGCAGCGGCTGATCTCTTCCCCTCCTGACATTTAAAGTCTCGGTTTCCACAGAAACGCTCCGGCAGACGCAGAGCTGGTTCTTCCCGAGCCGGCGTGAGTCAGAATCCGGATGTGTTCGGCTCCGAGTGGATTGACTGCAGTCTGCTGGTCTCTCGCAGATCTCTGCTGTGTTTAATGTGGGTTTTACGGCGAGATGTGTGGAATAAAGCGGTTTAGTGTTCACGGCTGACGGAGCATCACGTCCCTGTTGGACTTCATATTCAGCCAAGATGAAATCTGGATCATGAACGAACAGTTTTTCAGACGTGAAGCATCAACAGAAGCTAAACAAGATGCTTTATTAATTGCTATGTTGTCTTGTAGGACGTCTAGACGGTTGTTTGTGTGTTTGTCGAATTCGCACACACACACAACAGATCAGTTCATTCAGTGATGACTCATTTAAAAAATTGATTCAGATGAGTCAAATTGGAGTAAATATGATTTAAGCCATTTCACGACATTATAGGAATAACTACGATATTCAAAAATGTTTACACATTTATAACGTAGTTCTGGGGGAAAAATCAAATTGCATTTTTTTTTTTGGATAATAATTGCAATTAAAAAACGTTTAGCTATTCTTGTTTGTAGGGCTGAACAATTTAGACAAAATCTTGTGGTTACTGTATATATCAATATTTCTATATAATAATAATAATTACTAAATTAAAAGATATGAAGAAATAATACTATAGTAATATTTCGATGTGAAGCTCCTTCCACAAAGACATTTACATTCGTTTAGCAGATGCTTTAATTCACAGCGAAATTGCGAATGACTCACTAAAAGAGTCGACTCAAATGAGTCATTTGTGCTCGTAAACACGCCTTTGTTTCGAGAATAACTGTCATAAACATGATCACGTATAAGCAAATTAATAACAGTTTGTCATAGTGCTGCACGATTTGTATTTAATTGTAATTACACGAATTGTAATTAAGAAAAATCCAGGTTGTGCTTGTTTGTAGTGCTGCACAATGTCATCAGTTTTGTGATTTCAGTATATATTAATATGTTAATAATAATAATAATAATTATAAAAATAATAGTGAAAATTTACAAAATATACTTTAAATATATTAATTGTTAAAAGAACATGGTCTCGATTTAAACACCCACACAATCTTATACCTAAATGAATAAACGTCAAGTGAAGTCTTTATGAGTGAGTCATTGAATCATTCACTCAACCCGAATAAATCATTCATTACTTAAATATTTTTAAATAGATTGCAGAAATAGATTTCTCTCTCTCTCTCTCTCTCTATATATATATATATAAAAAACTAAATAAAAAGATACTAAATAATAGCAATATTATATAATACTATAGTAATATTTCGATGTGAAGATCCTTCCACAAAGACATTTACATTCGTTTAGCAGATGCTTTTATTCACAGCGAAATTGCGAATGACTCACTAAAAGAGTCGACTCAAATGAGTCATTTGTGCTCGTAAACACGCCTTTGTGCGAGAATAACTGTCATAAACATGATCACGTATAAGCAAATTAATAACAGTTTGTCATAGTGCTGCACGATTTGTATTTAATTGTAATTACACGAATTGTAATTAACATTAAACAAAATTGTGATTAAGAAAAATCCAGGTTGTGCTTGTTTGCAGTGCTGCACAATTTCATCAATTTCAGTATATATTAATATGTTAATAATAATTATAAAAATAATAGTAAAAATATACAAAATATACTTTAAATTGTTAAAAGAACATGGTCTCGATTTAAACACCCACACAATCTTATACCTAAATGAATAAACGTCAAGTGAAGTCTTTATGAGTGAGTCATTGAATCATTCACTCAACCCGAATAAATCATTCCAACTTAAATATTTTTAAATAGATTTCTCTCTCTCTCTCTCTCTCTCTCTATATATATGTGTGTGTGTGTATATGTATGTATATATATATATATATATATATAAAAACAGATACTAATTAATAGTAATGTTATATAATACTATAGTAATATTTCTTTGTAAAATAAAACAATTAGAACCAATAACAGAAGCTCCTTCCCCAAAGAAATGTACATGTATTAATTTAGCAGATGCTTTTTTAAAGTGCCAGTCCTGCGTTGTGTCGTTGTTCAGACGGTTGTGTGTCTGTTGAGTTCAGCGCAACAGACTGTTGGCGCAGGAATCTCTGGCACACGCCGACGTCCACCTGCTGCTCTACCTGCGTCTGACAAACACGAGCTGTAGGCGCTCGAAACGGATCCTCAGATCTCGGGATCGCTCGTAAACGCATGATGGCGGGGCTTTGTAGACGTCTCGTCCTGGTTTCCTGCAGCAGGTGTGAAGAGCAGCGCTTTCTGCTGGTGTACTGATGCCCTTGAGACTGAAAACACTTTCTGCTGGTTAAATCATCTGTGTGTGTGTGTGTGTGTGTTTAATAAAGCGTCCGTCAGCATGTCTGTGTACAGTCTCAGATAAATGCAGACGCAGGGTTTCAGAGACCGGCTCTCAATAAACCTGCGCTCTCATTGTGTTCATCAGGGCTGGATTGATTTGAGTGTTGATTATATCCAGGGTTGAGGAGTAACGAAATACAAGTAACTTAGTTACACATTTAAAAACTGTGTTTCATTAGTTACATTTTAAATGGGTGGTAATCAGATTACAGTTACATCTGAAAAGTGTTTTAGATTACCAAAGTGATTACTTTGAGTTTTAATGTCATTTAAACAGCGATTGGTGATTCTCTGACTCTGACTGTCTGAAAAAGAGTTAAGATTCATGTTTTCCACTGTTTTCATGTTTTGTGAGTCATTTTATAATTCACTCGTCACTGCAACTTTTTCTCACTATTTGTTTTTTCTCAGAATTGCAAGATTTAAACTCACAATTGGAAGTTATAAAGTCAGAATTAGGAGATATAAACTTGCAATACTGACTTTTCTTGCAATTGTGAATTTAGTATGTGAGTTTATATCTCATAATTCTGACTTTTCTCAATATTGTGAGTTTATATCTCATAATTCTGACTTTTCTCAATATTGTGAGTTTATATCTCATAATTCTGACTTTTCTCAATATTGTGAGTTTATATCTCATAATTCTGACTTTTCTCAATATTGTGAGTTTATATCTCATAATTCTGACTTTTCTCAATATTGCGAGTTTATATCTCATAATTCTGACTTTTCTCAATATTGTGAGTTTATATCTCATAATTCTGACTTTTCTCAATATTGTGAGTTTATATCTCATAATTCTGACTTTTCTCAATATTGCGAGTTTATATCTCATAATTCTGACTTTTCTCAATATTGTGAGTTTATATCTCATAATTCTGACTTTTCTCAATATTGCGAGTTTATATCTCATAATTCTGACTTTATAACTCACAATTGCAACTTTATATCACACAATTCTGAGGGAAAAAGTCAGAATTGTGAGATAAAAACTCACAATGATCTTTTTTGTGTTTGTTTCACACTTATTAGTATTCCAAAGTATTCTAAAGTATTTAGATTAAGTTACTAAACTTGAGTAATGTAACGAAATACGTTACAAATGACTTTTTAAAGCATGTATTTTGTAATCTGTAGTGAAATACATTTTAAAAGTAACCGACCCAGCCCTGGATATATCTAGAAATAAATAGCAGTTGAATTTGGTCTCAATTGTTAATTATAGCCTTTAATATTATAGTAATGAAGTGAGTGACGGCGCTCCCTGCGTAGTTTAGTTGAGAAATTGTTTCCCTTAAAGGGGAGATACCATGAAAATCAGACTTCTTCCATGTTTAAGTGTTATAATCGGGTCCCAGAAAACATGAAAAAGGACAATCCAGTGAGTTTGTTTTGGCAAGTGTTTCTCTGCAAACATGTGAAAAAACGAGCCGCTCGGATTTCGTAGGAAGAGGATCTTATTATAATATTTCCGCCCCTTAATCTGCATGTCTCCACCCACGGTGCCGCCATTTTGTTTTCGCAAGCGACGACGGTGAATCAGTTCTAACGCCATGACAAAAGTTGGAGAAGAGCAGAATAACTGTTCTGTGATTGGCTTCACAAACGAGGGTGGATTCAAGGAGAAAAGATGAACGTGACGACACATGCTAGTGATGAGTTGATCAACTCCACAGCAACTACATCAATTTATCCACTAACCGTTCAGAAACTTCTTCCTGAGTCTCTCCATCAGTTTGAACACTTTCCTCATTTTGTCTGCGTGAGATTCTCCAGCTTTGTTGTTGTTGAGCTGTTAAAGCTCCGCCCT
>CM076069.1:32158230-32180730 GCA_038088235.1 Zacco platypus
CCAGTAATGAAACAAGTCTTTATAAGTGAGTCATTGAATCATTTATTCAACAGATTCGCTCAAAAACGCTGATTCGTCCAGTAATGAAAAGAAGCCTTTATGAGTGAGGCATTGAATCATTCATTCAACAGATTCGCTCAAAAACGCTGATTCGTCCAGTAATGAAACAAGTCTTTATGAGTGAGTCATTGAATCATTCATTCAACAGATTCGCTCAAAAACGCTGATTCGTCCAGTAATGAAACAAGTCTTTATGAGTGAGTCATTGAATCATTCATTCAACAGATTCGCTCAAAAACGCTGATTCGTCCAGTAATGAAACAAGTCTTTATAAGTGAGTCATTGAATCATTTATTCAACAGATTCGCTCAAAAACGCTGATTCGTCCAGTAATGAAAAGAAGCCTTTATGAGTGAGGCATTGAATCATTCATTCAACAGATTCGCTCAAAAACGCTGATTCGTCCAGTAATGAAACAAGTCTTTATGAGTGAGTCATTGAATCATTCATTCAACAGATTCGCTCAAAAACGCTGATTCGTCCAGTAATGAAACAAGTCTTTATGAGTGAGTCATTGAATCATTCATTCAACAGATTCGCTCAAAAACGCTGATTCGTCCAGTAATGAAACAAGTCTTTATAAGTGAGTCATTGAATCATTTATTCAACAGATTCGCTCAAAAACGCTGATTCGTCCAGTAATGAAAAGAAGCCTTTATGAGTGAGGCATTGAATCATTCATTCAACAGATTCGCTCAAAAACGCTGATTCGTCCAGTAATGAATATAGATATCGTTGAGGTTATCTTTATAGTTGTAGTTATCATTATATTTGTAGTTATCACAGTTGTCGTTGTGTTATCGTTATATATTATCGTATATTAGTTATCGTTGTGGTTATTGCTCAGAAATATTGGGTCAGCGCTTAAAAAAGTGTTTGGAAAGCTGATTTTAGAGGTTCAGTGTTTGCTGTGGGTTTGTTGTGTCTCGGAGGAGGAAGGCCGCGTGACTGCAGGATGTGATAGTAATTAGCAGAGACAGGGATGATGAATCGCCGCTCTCGCCGCCGGTTTGTCTTCATTGTGCCGGTTCTATTCTTATGAGAGACGTGGTTCCTCAGGGAGAACGAGAGCTAATGATCCACTCTCACACCTGATGAGCTGAGCGCTTAAAACACTTTATCCAGACTCACTCTGACAGATGAAGACATGTAAACACACCTGCTCTGTTATGATGTCACAGCGGAGGGAACCGGAATAGGGATTCCCAAACCCTGAATCCCTTCGGACTACAAGATTCTCTGAAGGTTATTGGGCTTGAAGCGCCGCTGCACGTCTCGGTATTTTGATGTCGTACTCCGACCGGTCTGTGCAGAATACACTCATCGTATATAAATTAACAACACATTCACGTTTATGGCTCTCTGATGTTGATTAATGGTCACATGACATGCTTTTTTTTTTATTTTTTTTATTTTGTCATTTAATTTTATTCTGTATTTTTATTAATGTTGTTGTTAATTTGACATTAGGAATTAATCATTACTGTTTTATTTTGATTGTTTATATTAAAGAATTTATTTTACATATTTGACATTTAATCGTATTTTATTTTGTTTGTTTTTATTTTAAAAGCATTTTAATTATTTATTTCTTATTAATTATTTGGGTGTTATTTTATTTTAAAAGTATTAATATTTAAAAGTATTATTTTATTTTAAAAGTATTAATTTAAATTTTATATTTTAATGAATGTATTAATGTTTTATTTTGTTTTATTTTAATTTTGTATTTTTATGAATGAATGAATTATTATTAAGTGTTTTATTTTGTTTGTTTTTTTATTTTAAAAGTACTTTATATATATTTTTATGGATTAATTATTAATGTTTTATTTTATGAAATTTTTATTGGTAAGTGTTTTATTTTGTTTCTTTTTTAAAAGTATTTATTTAATTTTTATATTTTAATATAAAATTTAATATAATTTATTTAAATATTAATTTATAATTTATTTAAATTATTTATAATAATATTAAATTTAAAATTTAATAAATATTAAAATTTATTTAATATAATTTTAATATTTTTTTATTAATTAGTTTTGTTTTTATTTTAAACGTTCTTATTTATTATGATATTTGTATGAATGTATGAATTATTAGTAAGTGTTGTCATTGTGAAATGTGAGTGTTCTTTATTTAAATATCATGCCGTACGTTTGATTGTCTGTAATCTCCACAACTTCATCTGATCCACCGTTTGAAGCTTCATCTCCGACACAAACTGATCTGACCCTTGATGTGACGTGATGGTCCATCATCCTCTGCTGTCCTCGCCGCCTCATCCGTCTCACTTCACACAACAGAGGTCAAAGGTCACTTAACTGATCTATACAGTCTATATACTGTCTGTGTAAGTTTACAGGGTCAAACCAACTAGTTCGCACCTCTACAGGTCCCGTCCTAATAACAAACGGCTGAAGCGCTGAGAAAGTTTCTCCAGCAGACCTGGATCATCACGGACATCGTGATCCACTTTCTCAGAGGTTTTGTTCGCAGTTCCTCAGTAAAGGAGGGCAGTTTGCTGTTGTAGGTGCTCCGTTTATCTTCTCGCCGCTCGCCTCAAACTGTCAGCGGGACGTTCTGGCCTCTTTGGCTTCGATCCAAACCTCTCATTGGCCGTTTCCTCCTCTGAACACACGTTTAACGCACTACAGAGGCTCCAGATTAAAGTGCAGGTCTTCATTTAGGACACTTTCCTTTTGCATAATGAACTCTAGTTTGACCTGAAAATGATGATCTTGAAGTTATGAAGCTATTAGAAGCCTTGGGGAAGTTTTAGTTTCTCTTTATTAAAGTTTTTATTTAGCCGAAAAAAACGAAATAGTTTATTTAATCGCATCAATTACTCGCATTTATTTAGTAATCAACACTCAAATAAAAACTGAGTTGTATATAAACAATTAAATTGCACATAATTCAGTTTCATGCTAGCAACATGCTATTTCATGTTAGCAACATGCTATTTCATGTTAGCAACATGCTATTTCATGTTAGCAACATGCTAATTCATGTTAGCAACATGCTAATTCATGTTAGCAACATGCTATTTCATGTTAGCAACATGCTATTTCATGTTAGCAACATGCTAATTCATGTTAGCAACATGCTAATTCATGTTAGCAACATGCTATTTCATGTTAGCAACATGCTAATTCATGTTAGCAACATGCTATTTCATGTTAGCAACATGCTATTTCATGTTAGCAACATGCTAATTCATGTTAGCAACATGCTAATTCATGTTAGCAACATGCTAATTCATGTTAGCAACATGCTAATCAATGCTAGCAATGTAGTAAAATATGCTAGCAGCATGTTAAATCATGTTAACAATGTATTAAAACATGCTAGAAACATGCTAAATCATGTTATCAGCATGTTTAATCATGCTAGCAATGTGTTAAAACATGCATGCAACATGTTAAAATATTAGGAACGTGTTAAAACATATTAGCAATTTTCTAATACATGTTAGCAAAGTGTTAAAACATGCTAGCAACATGCTAATTCATGTTAACAATGTAATTCATGCTAGCATCATCCTAAAACATGTTGGCAGCATGTCATATCATACTAGCAACATGCTAATTCATGTTAGCAATATGCTAATTCATGTTAGTAACATGTTAATTAATGCTAGCAATGTGGTAAAACATGCTAGCAGCATATTAAATCATGTTAACATCGTACTAAAACATGCCAGAAACATGCTAATTCATGTTAGCAGCATGTTGCATCGTGACAACAATGTGTTCAATATGCTAGCAAGATGTTAATTCATTCTAGCAATGTGTTAAAACATGCATGCAACAATGTTAAAATATTGGGAACGTGTTAAAACATACCAGCACTGTTCTAAAACATGTTAGGAAAGTGTTAAAACATGGTAGCAACATGCTAATTCATGTTAACAATGTAATTCATGCTAGCATCATCCTAATTCATGTTAGCAGCATGTTACATCGAGACAACGACGTGTTCAATATGCTAGCAAGATGTTAATTCATTCTAGCGATGTATTAAAACATTAGCAGCGTGTTAAAACATACTAGCAATGTTCTAAAACATGTTAGCAAAATGCTAAAACATGCTAGCAACATGCTAAAATGTAGAAATGCACTAAAACATGCTATGAACATGTTAACGACAAATTGCAAAATAATGTTAAACACATGCTATGCTAACAACATGATTTCAGACAAGAATTAGCCCTGACGAACTTCACTCTCTGTGTGTTGACGATGTTGTGTGTGTGTGTGTGTGTGTGTGTGTGTGTGTGTTTCAGTATGTTCCTCCGGATCTGTGCATCTGCAGCTTCGTGCTGGAGCAGTCGCTGTCTGTGCGCGCGCTGCAGGAGATGCTCGCCAAAACCGGACAAAACAATGACGTGAGTACCAAAACCGCACCGGTAAGAGCGTGTTCAGTTCGGCTTCTTCATTACCGTCAGCGCTCGCGACGGATCGAACCTGATGAGTGTTCGGTGATAAATGAAGCTGTCAGAACTTCAGTGGAAGGAGGTTCAGTCGATGGGAATGAAGATCAGACGGGTCGTTTGAAATGAACGCGTGTGACCGCTGTTGATCCGTCTCTCGGTCAGCCTGTCAGTGACCCCTGACCTGCTCTGCTCATTTCGCTGACTCGCTCCGGACGGTCGATTTTCACTTGCCTCGACATAAAAACAAGAGGTTTGGAGAATTAATGGATTTTATATAAAATACATTATATAGAGAGAGTTATTATTAACTAAAACTAAAAAAAAATTACTACTTTGTATTAAAAAACAAACAAACATTAACTGAAATAAAATACAATATAAAAAGTTATTTCGACGGAACATTTCTTGTTTTTGTTTAGTTGAAGTTGAAGTTCTAAAATAAATAAAACTTCAACTATATAGACATATTTAAAAAAAAAAAGTAATAAAAATCTGAAAAGCACAACAAATTTACTGAAACTTTAACTAGAATTAAAATGAAAATATAAACATATGTGTGTATATATATATACATATGTTTATATTTTCATTTTAACACACATACAATTCTATAGACATGTATGTGTGTTATTTAAATATGCAAAATAAGTAAACACAGCACACACACATTAGGTAAACAAACTTTTATTTTTAGATTAAAAGAAATATATATATATATATAAAAATAAAATTTTGTTTACCTAATATATATACATTTCTTATTTTTGTTTAGTTGAAGTTCTAAAATAAATTAAACTTCAACTATATAGACATATTTAAAAAAAAAAGTAATAAAAATCTGAAAAGGACGACAAATTTACTGAAACTAGAATTAAAATGAAAATATAAACATATGTATATTACATATATATATATATATCTTTTAATCTAAAAATAAAAGTTTGTTTACCTAATATATATGTGTGTGTGTGCTGTTTACTTATTTTGCATATTTAAATAACACACATACATGTCTATATTTGCATGCATATACTGTACATATATTTTATATTATGTATATTATGATATTAACACATTAGTCTTCATATATAAATATATAGTGTTTCTTGAGTGAAGAAAATGCTGCAGTTACTCAAACACCATCATTATTCACCACTGCATCGCAAACCAGCAGAAACGTTACTGTGTCAGGAGAGATGTGGGCGGAGCTATGAGATTTGACGGACAGCTTGAGGTTTAGTCACATGCTCTTTTTAATACTTTGCGGCTCTTTAACCTCAGTCAGTGTTCAGGATCAGTGTGAAGCTCCAGGGCTTTGGTTTAAAGGTCGGACGGTGATCCTGATGACCGGTGGCGGCTCTGATCTTTGCGTTCGCTCTCCTGTAGCGCATCAGATAAATGAATGCAATGTTAAACGCAATAAACTGAAGATGCTGTTTTTCTGTTGCTTCTTCTTCACGCTCCCCTCAGCAGTTCATCAGAAAGGTGAGTGATTCTCGTCTGCGTCAGGTCATTATTTTGTCTGACGGAGGACTGACGTGATGGTTGTGTCCGCAGGCGGCCCAGGGCGGAGGACACCGGACCTTGCTGTACGGTCACGCTATCCTCCTCAGACACTCCTTCAGCGGGATGGTCGGTGAACTTTCGTTGTGTCTTCATGTCTGTTTGACGTTCTGCGGGTTGTGTGAAGGTTTCGTGTTTTGTGTCGCAGTATCTGACCTGTCTGAAGACGTCCCGCTCGATGACGGACAAATTATCGTTCGATGTGGGGCTTCAGGAAGACTCGACAGGTGAAGCGAGATTGCTCGGGTTGAAGGTGTTTGTGTCTCTCTTGTGTCGGCGCTGATGGTCTCTGTGTCCGTGTTTGGCTCCAGGTGAGGCCTGCTGGTGGACGATTCATCCCGCGTCCAAACAGAGATCCGAGGGGGAGAAGGTGCGAATCGGAGATGATCTCATTCTCGTCAGTGTTTCATCGGAGCGATATCTCGTGAGTATCAGACAAACCCAACGTTGACATTTGATTTTCTTCAGGTGTGGAATTCATCTGTGAGAAATCAGTCCAGAAGCTGTCAAGAACATTCCCGGGTCATATTTCACCCCAAAATCAATACATGATATAGTGATGAAGAGAGTATTTCTATGGCCATGTTATTTATTTATTTACTTATTTACTTCATTTTTAAATTCAATTTATCAGTTTATTTCAATGAGTATTGAGCTCTTCAGTTTATTTTGTTTTCTATTTCAAAATATTTATTTTGCTTTATTTTATTTTATTTACATGACTATTAAACTTTTCTGTGCTGTAAGCATATTTTTTTTTACTTCAAATTATTTAATTTAATTTAATTTATTTACTTATATTTTAAATTACAGTTTTTTTTAATAGTTATTTATCAAAATATTTATTTTGCTTTAATTTATTTACATGACTATTAAACTTTTCAGTGCTGTAAGCATATTTTTTTTACTTCACATAATTTAATTTAATTTATTTACTTATATTTTAAATTACAGTTTTTTTATAGTTATTTATCAAAATATTTATTTTATTTTATTTAAGTTTTCATTTACAGTTAAATTTTTCAGAGCTGTAAGCATATTTGTTAGTACAAAGTATTATTTAATTTAATTTAATTTATTTTTTATTTCCGTGTCTATTAAGCTTTTGCGTTTTTATATTTTTTTATAGTTCAGAATATTTATTTTATTTTATTTACATTACGGTTTACTGTAATTTATATTTGTTAGTTCTAAGTATTTAATTAATTTATTATTTATTACTATTACTATTATGCTGGTCAGTTAATATTTTATTTTATACTTACAAATATTTTTATTTTATTCTATTTTATTTTATTAAACTTTTCAGTGCTGTAAGAATATTTGTTAGTTCAAAGTTAAATTTCATTTATTTGCACATTTATTTTTTAAATTAATTAATTAATCAATTATTTCCATGACTATTATGCTGGTCAGTTAATATTTTATTTTATACTTCCAAATATTTATTATTTTATTATTTATTTTATTATTTTATTTCATTTTATTATTTTATTAAACTTTTCAGTGCTGTAAGAATATTTGTTAGTTCAAAGTTAAATTTCATTTATTTACACATTTATTTTTTAAATTAATTAATTAATTTATTTCCATGGCCATTAAACTTTTCAGTGCTGTAAGAATATTTTTATTGTAATAATATATTATATTAATTATAATATATAATATAATTTAATATAATATAATATATTATATAATATATATAATATAATAATATAATTAATTATATATTATTTTAATTATAAAATAATTAAAAAATATTTAAATTTTATTTTATTTCATTATTTCCATGACTATTAGGCTGGTCAGTATATTTATGTTTTATAGTTCACACTGGAGATCATCCCATTTGAATCTTTCTAGTAATAATTCACTTTTTGAATCATCAGCGGATGAATGATTGACACTTCCAGTCGTATCTGTGTGATCTGCGGTCCAGATGGGTCAGACGTGACCAGCATTAGTCAGAGTGTTTGTTAGTGGACGGTTACGTATGATCATCTGAAAGCTTAATCTGAATTTATGCACTCACATCCCATGATGCCGAGCTTCTCAGTTATGATCTCTGGGGCAAACGCATCTTAGAACCCACATGACACGAGAGGACGTGTTGCCATGGTAACAATTATGCACCTCGTCTCCCCGGCAGCATCTGTCCATATCCAATGGCAACATCCAGGTGGACGCGTCCTTCATGCAGACGCTGTGGAACGTCCATCCCACCTGCTCCGGCAGCAACGTGGAGGAAGGTGTGTGACGGAGTCTGATGTTTTGTGTCCACTGAGGACAGTGCTCAGACTGACCAGTGCATGAAAAAACATCATTGATGTTCTTGATTTAGTTTTTATTTTTCAGAAGAAAATCCATTTTTATCTCTTTGCCCCGCTGACTCTACTTCTGTCCTATAGGATACCTTCTTGGCGGTCATGTGATGCGTCTCTTTCACGGGCACGACGAGGTTCTGACGATCCCGGGGTCGGATCAGAGTGAGGAAGAGCAGAGGTAGAAGCCTGATATCTGATCCATCATCATCATCATCATCGTCATCGAACCTCTGAGAGCGTCTGGATGACTTTACATGATTTAAAATGAGACAAAACAAGCTTTAAAATAAACTCAAAAACCACATTTTTATTACTTATCTTTCATTTTATTTTACATTTTATTTTAATTTTTTTTGTCTTTAAAGAAATAGGATTCTCAGTTTGAGAAAAATGGAATATTTATTTATTTATTCATCCATCCATCATCCTTCTCACCATCCCTCCATTCGTCCATTCATCTCTCCATCCATCCCTACATCATCCGTCCATTCATTTCTCCATGCATCCATCCATCATCCTTCTCACCATCTCTCCATCCATCCCTACATCATCCATCCTTTCATCTCTCCATCTCTCCATCCATCCCTACATCATCCATCCTTTCATCTCTCCATCTCTCCATCCATCCCTACATCATCCATCCTTTCATCTCTCCATCCATCCCTACATCATCCGTCCATTCATTTCTCCATGCATCCATCCATCATCCTTCTCACCATCTCTCCATCCATCCCTACATCATCCATCCTTTCATCTCTCCATCTCTCTCTCCATCCCTACATCATCCATCCCTACATCATCCATCCTTTCATCTCTCCATCTCTCCATCCATCCCTACATCATCCATCCTTTCATCTCTCCATCCATCCCTACATCATCCGTCCATTCATTTCTCCATGCATCCATCCATCATCCTTCTCACCATCTCTCCATCCATCCCTACATCATCCATCCTTTCATCTCTCCATCCATCCCTACATCATCTGTCCATTCATTTCTCCATGCATCCATCCATCATCCTTCTCACCATCTCTCCATCCATCCCTACATCATCCATCCTTTCATCTCTCCATCTCTCTCTCCATCCCTACATCATCCATCCTTACATCATCCATCCTTTCATCTCTCCATCCATCCCTACATCATCCATCCTTTCATCTCTCCATCCATCCCTACATCATCCGTCCATTCATTTCTCCATGCATCCATCCATCATCCTTCTCACCATCCCTCCATTCGTCATTCATCTCTCCATCCATCCATCCATCATCCTTCTCACCATCTCTCCATCCATCCCTACATCATCCATCCTTTCATCTCTCCATCTCTCCATCCATCCCTACATCATCCATCCTTTCATCTCCATCTCTCCATCCATCCCTACATCGTCCATCCCTACATCATCCATTCATCCCTCCATCTCTCCTTTCATCTCTCATCCATCCATCCCTACATCATCCATTCATCCCTCCATCTCTCCATTCATCTCTCCATCCATCCATCCATCCATCCCTACATCATCCATTCATCCCTCCATCCATCCATCCATCCATCCATCCATCATCTCTATTCATAATCCCTCCATCCATCCATCCATCATCCTTCTCACCATCACTCCATCCGTCCATTCAGCCCTACATGATCTATTCATCCCTCCATTCATCTCTCCATCCATCCATCCATCCATCAAGCTCTAAAATATTTTATTGAAAATGTATATTTTTTTAAATCATTAAAATGTTTAAAAATCCTTAATGCTTATCCAGTAAATCAGGAACGATGAGGTTGACAAGAAGAACCCTGGAGAACATTCAGCTCTTAAAACTTCTGGAGTAATGAAGTTTAATTATTATAATTTTAAATGGTTTCAAAGCAGCTTCACAGTAATAAACCAGAAATAACAGCGTTAATGTTACAGAATTCAGTAATGAGACAAACTCATTATTCAGAGGAGTTCAGTGTGAGGATAGATGGAGTCGGTTGAACTGATAATAGTTGTGTTCTGAAGCTCATCCTGGTGCCGTCGCTGTGATTCAGCGTCCCGTGGCTGTTGGTCTATGAATAGCCCATTGAGCGAGTGTGTCACGGCAGAACTGGGTCGAGGCAGAGGTAACCCAGGGACGAACCGCTGAAGATGAGATCGTCCCTCTGAGCTCCTCGTAGGCGTGGGGTCTATTTTTAGCGCTGTGGCGTTTAGTGTCGTCTGCGGTGTCAGATACGGGTCGTCAGCGCTGGCCTTGAGATCGGATCGAAGGAACTCCTTCCTGTCAAGGATTTTCTGCAAGACCTCCTTCAGATGGATCGCAGATCTGTCAGTGTGGAGAGCGATAAACGATTGGTGTTGTCAGCCCGCGGTCAGTGTTTGTTTCAGTCTAACTAGCGTCCGCAATCTGTTTTCCTCCTCTTTTATACGAGTACTGTCAATTCATACGTACACCTCTATTTATTTATTTATCATCCATCTCTCCATCACTTCCTCCATCTCTCCATCCATCCCTCCCTCCCTCTGTCTGTCCGTAATCCATCCATCCATCCATCCAACCCTCCATCCCTCTGTCCATCCATCCACCCATCCACCCATCTATCCATCTCTAATCCCTCTCTCAACCCATCCATCCCTCCCTCCCTCCCTCTGTCCATCCGTAATCATCCATTCATCCATCCATCCATCTCTCATCCCTCCCTCCATCCATCCATCCATCCACCCAACCCTCCATCCATCCATCCATCCATCCATCCACCCAACCCTCCATCCATCCATCCATCCATCCATCCATCCACCCATCTATCATCTCTCATCCCTCTCTCCATCCACCCATCTATCATCTCTCATCCCTCTCTCCACCCATCCATCCCTCCCTCTATCCATCCAGCCATCCATCCAACCCTCCATCCATCCATCCATCCACCCAACCCTCCATCCATCCATCCACCCATCTATCCATCTCTCATCCCTCTCTCCACCCATCCATCACTCCCTCCCTCCCTCTGTCCATCCGTAATCCATCCATTCATCCATCCATCCATCTCTCATCCCTCCCTCCATCCATCCATCCATCCACCCAACCCTCCATCCATGCATCCATCCATCCACCCATCTATCATCTTTCATCCCTCTCTCCACCCATCTATCCATCCATCCATCCATCCATCTCTCTATCCGTCCTTCCATCCATCCATCCCTCTCTCCATCCATCCATCTATCATCTCTCATCCCTCCCTCTATCCATCCAACCCTCCATCCCTCTCTCCATCCATCCACCCATCCATCCATCTCTCAACCCTCCCTCCATCCATCTGTCCATCCCTCCCTCTCACCATCCATCCATCCAACCCTCCATCCCTCTCTCCACCCATCCATCCATCCCTCCATTCATCCATATCTCATCCCTCCATCCCTCTCTCCATCATCCACCCATCCATCCATCCCTCCCTCTCTCCATCATCCACCCATCCATCCCTCTCTCATCCATCCACCCATCCATCCCTCCCTCTCTCCATCCATTCATCCATATCTCATCCCTCCATCCATCCACCCATCCATCCATCTCTCATCCCTCCCTCCATCCATCTGTCCATCTATCCATCCCTCCCTCTCTCCATCCCTCCCTCTCTCCATCATCCATCCATCCATCCATCCAACTCTCCATCCATCTCTCCACCCATCCATCCATCTCGCTACCGTCCTTCCATCCATCTCTCTATCCGTCCTTCCATCCATCTCTCCATCCCTCTCTCCGTCCTTCCATCCATCTCTCCATCCCTCTCTCCATCCATCCGTCCATCCATTGATCCTTTTCATTCATTTTCAGATTTCACTTTAATAGGTGTAATTGATTTAGTTTAATTGATTGTTTTGAGGGGCTTTTTTGTTCTTTTTCCAGGCATTTTTGCCCCCATTCGTTTCCTGATGTAAACTTGTTTTCACTGGTGTTTTTCAGATTGGTGAACTATGAGACGGGTAAAGCCGGAGCAAAAGCCCGATCTCTCTGGAGGCTGGAGCCATTACGGATCAGGTGTGTCTTCTGACCGAAGCTCTAGTCATGTGACGTGAGGTCATCTCGCCATGGCTCATAAAGCGATCAAGATTACGGAGTTATTAAAGTGCGCAGGTGCAAACCCATGATCTCTGTGTGTGTTCAGCTGGTGCGGCAGTCACATCCGCTGGGGTCAGCCGTTCCGTCTGCGTCACCTGACCACCGGTCACTATCTGGCGCTGACGGAGGACCGAGGCGTCGTGCTGCAGGACAGAGAGAGATCAGACACCAATGCCACAGCCTTCTGCTTCAGAGCCTCCAAGGTGATCAGACACACACTACATTTACTCTGAAGGCTTCAGAGTAAACAAATTAATACTTGTGTTCATCAAGGACGCATTAAATTGATCAAAAGTGACATTATAATGTTAAAAAAAGATTCTATTTCAGATAAAGGCTGTTCTTTTAGGACTTTACATTCATCAAAGTATGCTCAACTGTTTTCATAAATATGGACAAGCCCAGCTGTTGGGTTGTTTTTAACGCAGCGATTGGGTTAAATGTTTGCCCAACCTGCTGGGTAGTTTTATTTAAGCCAACGATTGTTTAAAAATTAGTATATGGCTATAACAACCCATTAGCCAGGTTAAAATAACCCAATCACCTGGTTAAAATAACCCATTATCCAGGTTAAAACAACCCAATCGGTGGGTTAAACCAACCCATTCTCCGTGTTGAAACAACCCAATCAACTGGTTAAAACAGCACATTTTCCGGGTTAAAGCAACCCATTCTCCAGGCTGAAACAACCCAATCAACTAGTTAAAACAACCCATTTGCCTGGTTAAAATAACCCAATCGCTGGGTTAAAACAACCCATTTGCCGGGTTAAAACAACCCGACTGGTTAAAACAACCCAATGGCTGGGTTAAAACAACCCATTTGCCGGGTTAAAACAACCCGACTGGTTAAAACAACCCAATCTCCAGGCTGAAACAACCCAATCAACTAGTTAAAACAACCCATTTGCCAGATTAAAACAACCCAACTGGTTAAACCAACCCATTCGCCAGGTTAAAACATCCCATTAGTCAGGTTAAAGTAACCCATTCGCCTGGTTAAAATAACCCAATCGCTGGGTTAAAACAACCCATTTGCCAGATTAAAACAACCCGACTGGTTAAAACAACACATTTTCCGGGTTAAAGCAACCCAGTCGGTGGGTTAAACCAACCCATTCTCCAGGCTGAAACAACCCAATCAACTAGTTAAAACAACCCATTTGCCTGGTTAAAATAACCCAATCGCTGGGTTAAAACAACCCATTTGCCGGGTTAAAACAACCCGACTGGTTAAAACAACCCAATGGCTGGGTTAAAACAACCCAATCGCTGGGTTAAAACAACCCATTTGCCGGGTTAAAACAACCCGACTGGTTAAAACAACCCAATCGCTGGGTTAAAACAACCCATTTGCCAGATTAAAATAACCTAACTGGTTAAAACAACCCATTCACCGGGTTAAAGCAACCCAGTCGGTGGGTTAAACCAACCCAATCGCTGGGTTAAAACAACCCATTTGCCAGATTAAAACAACCCAACTGGTTAAAACAACACATTTGCCGGGTTAAAACAAACCATTTGCCAGATTAAAACAACCCATTCACCGGGTTAAACCAACCCATTCTTCGGGTTGAAACAACCCATTAGTCAGGTTAAAATAACCCATTCGCCTGGTTAAAATAACCCAATCGCTGAGTTAAAACAACCCATTTGCCGGGTTAAAACAACCCAATCAACTAGTTAAAACAACTCAATTGTCAGGTTAAAATAACCCAATCATTGGGTTAAAACAAAGTACACTTCACTGTATATTCACATAGAACACAGTTTTACAGTGTAATAATATTTGACTATTTTTACTGTATTTTTGATGAAATAAATGCAGTGTTGGTGAGCAGAAGAGACTCTTTCAGGTCTTTCCAACCCCAGCGTCATTAATCCGAGGCCTTTACTATCTGAGTATTTCTGCTGTTTTATCTGGAACAGGAAACGTTGTGTAATAACTCCAGCTCTCAAAGGGTCAATATTCAACAAAGAGGATCTTCCTCCAGAGCTTCATTAAATAAGAACCATCACTTTTATTGCGTGTCATTTGTCATCCTCTTACTCCGCTTTGATTTTACTCCCGACGTTCCGGCGGGGAAAACGAAGCAGCGTCTTAATTAGGATTCATCAGCGCTGCCTCTGGGTGTGCTGTAATGCTGCTTCGCTGTGCTGCTCGTGAATTATTGAGCCGTAAAGAGCTCGTCTCGAGGAGTTTGATCTATCGTCATGTTTTCAGGTCAAACGCGCGTCATCGCACGATTGATCAGAATCAGATGAGCTGTAAACAGTTCATTAATATTGCAGAGAAGTCTCACACACTGCTCCATTAAACGCTTTGTGTTCAGGATAAGCTGGAGTGCAGTCCGAAGCGGGACATCGAGGGCATGGGCGTGGCGGAGATCAAGTACGGAGACTCCCTGTGTTTTGTGATGCACGTGGCGACGGGACTGTGGCTGTCCTATCAGGCGCCGGACGTCAAATCCGCTCGCCTGGGGCCGCTCAAGAGACGAGTGAGACTCACACCTGCTCTTCCTGTAGTCCAGATCTAATGCGGAGCCAGCGGAGCTCCAAACACTCCAGGGTTGGAAATTAATGAGGGCTTGGGGCAAAAATGCCACTAAAATTAATAAAAATGCCCCCAAAATTCAATATATGGTGCAAAAAAAGGTTTTTTTATAAATATTTTTTATAAGCAATGCCACACGAGTGAGAGATGAATTTGTTTGCAAATTTCATATTGATTTTATACAACACTTAATATTAGGTGACTGTTATTTTATTTTAGTATAATTGAGATGCTATTATAGTTTTTATTAATATTTTACACTTTTGCTGTCATATTTTCTGGTTTTGTTTTAATCTTAAAAAATTTTGTGTTTAACATTTTATTAGTTTGTCTTTTTTTTTTTTATACGTCTATGTAGTTTTTATGATTTTTTTAGTTAGTTATTTTATACATCAGTTTAAACTAATTTTTTTAAATGTTTTTATTGTTTCAGTTCACATTTTAATTTCAGGTCATTCATTTATTTCCGGTAACGAAAATGCTTTATTTATTTATTTATTTTTAAATATATAAGGCTACATAGTTTTTATAATTTTTTATTACAGTTTTAGTGAATAGTTATATTTTTTTCAGTTTTAGTTATTTTAATACAACTAAATGAAAAGAGGTAAAATAAGATTAAGGTTTTTTTTTTTTTAATATATTTTTACATTATATTTTATAATTTTTTAAGTCTATATAGTTTTTATAAATTTTTATTTCAGTTTTTGTTATTTTAGTACATCAAATTAAACTAAATAAAAATAAATTTAAGTTGTTTTATATTTAATTTTATTTTAGTTTATTTTTCATATTTTATTTTCTTTTTAACAAAAATGTTTTTTATGGTTTTAATTTTTTAATAAAAGTCTAAAGTATCTATTTTTATTTCAGTTGTAGTTATTTTAGTTAGTAAATGAGAACTAAACTAAATGAGAAATGTTGCCTTAATAAAATAAGTTTGCATTTGCATTTTATTTCAGGTAACGAAAATGCTTTTTCTAATTTCATTCTTATACAGTCCAGTTATACAAAATAAAAATGAGAAATGCTGACTTGGCAATTTCATTTTTATTTTTTTTTATGTTTCTTTAATTCATTATTTAATTTATTTTAACAAAATAATGGTTTTATTGAACTATACTGACGCTGATGAGTGGAGGATTTTTAAGCCGCCTGCACTGAAGGATCATGGGTAGTTCTCGTGTTCTTCATGTAGTTAAACTCATTGTGTTCCTCTGGTCAGGCGTGTCTTCACTCAGAAGGACACATGGACGACGGTCTGACGCTGCAGCGCTGTCAGCACGAGGAGTCGCGCGCCGCTCGGATCATCCGCAACACCACGCGCCTCTTCAGCTGCTTCATCAGGTACCCGACGCACGACCTTTGACATGACTCCAGTCTCCCGAGAGTTGAAGAAGCTCGTTCTCGGGGCAGATGGTTGGTCGGCGCTCACAAACACTCTATTTTTAGCGCTCACGTGCGTCTTGAGCGTTCTGCGTGAGTGAACAGAGTCGAGCTCCTGATGGCTCCTCCGCCCCAGACGCTTTCAGGAAATATGTTTCATAATCTTACGTAAGCGAGTTTTGGCTCAGAATGGAGTCAGCGGGAAGATCATTACTGTCACATTTCAGGCCTCTCTGTCTTCTGGGCTCCTGTGATGGTTCCTCTCGTAGGTTTGAGATGGTCAGGTGTTTTTATGCTCTACTAGAACCGGTTTTCCTGCTTGAATGTTCATTATTTTCCTCATATTCTCCATTGTGCAGCTCCTCTCTTCCCAGTCTGTCAGTATCGCTCTGTTTACTTCCTGTCTCTATGAAGCCCCTCCTTCTGAAAAGCACACTGTGCTCTGATTGGTCGGCTGGAGCGGTGTGTTGTGATTGGTTCAGAATTCCTCAGGTGTGACTCAGTCGGATGTCTCTGATGTTTTGACAGAGAGCTGGACGGTTTGAGCGCCAAGAACCGTGTGTCTGTGGCTCTGCCCATCGAAGAGGTTCTGCAGACGCTCAACGATCTGATCGCGTACTTCAGACTGCCCGACGCCGAGCTGGAGCACGAGAAGAAACAGATCAAACTGCGTTCCCTGAAGAACCGACAGAACCTCTTCAAGCAGGAGGTGAGCTGATCACATGATCTGTGTTTCTCATGCTGTTGATTTTCTGTCAGCTGATCATCACACCAACACAGATTTATTGTTTTCTTTTGCTTTTATCGAGTCATAATCGCTTCTTTCAAATGTCAAATATTTTTTTCTGAGACCGTATTGTCATGTTTTCATTAATTGCTGTCGCTCTGATTGATTTCTCACTAACTTTGTCTTGTTCTCCGGTACAAATATCTAAATCGAAGTCTTATTTTTTGAGAAATTGATCAAAATAATAATAATAAAATATTTTTTATTTATATTTAATATTTGTTTATATACGTATTGTTTTCCAGTTAAAAAAAAAATTAAAAATAAACATATAATAATTTCTATTTATATATGTTATGTTTTATATTGTTTGCCAGTAAAATATCTACTAATAAATGCATATATATATATATATGTCAAAAAAGCACAAAATCACTTTATTCTGCTACATTTATTAGAAAACAGTCATCTTGAATTGTGTATATACATTATACTTTTTTTTAATATATAATAATTTTTATCTAGTTTTCCAGTTACATATCTATTAATAAATGCATATATAATAACAATAAATAATAATTAATAATAATGAAAATATTTTTTATTTATATGTAATATTTGTTTTTATACAATATAAATAAATATATTTTTTTACATATTGTTATATTCTGTATTGTATATATATTATATATTGTTTTCCAGTTAAAAATAATAAAAAAAAATAATGATAATTTATATATATTATTTCTATCTTGTTTTCCAGTAAAAACTATTTATTTATTTATTTCAGGTTTTCTCATTATTTTTATAACTTATTTTGCAGCAAAAGTATGTGAGTAAAAGAAATCCCGTGTTTCAGTTCAGGAGGCCGGATGGATCATGTGTTGTGTATGAAGTGTGTTAATAGAGAAGAGCCTCTGGCTCGTTAAACCTCTGCGAACGAGTTCTTTAATGAATCTGCTGTAAAGAGCTGCTGAGATCAGGCTGCTCACTCTGTTTTTCACTTCAGTCGATTCATCAGTTTTTCAGAGCGTCATAAATCATCTTCAGCATTGATTCCGTCATCTGACCTCACGCGCAGCAGTGCACTCTGGGTAAATGAGGACGTGTGTGTTGTGTGTGTGTCAGGGGATGCTGTCTCTGGTGTCGAACTGCATCGACCGCTTGAGCGTTTATAACAGCGCGGCTCATTTCGGCGAGTGTGCGGGAGAAGAGGCCGGAGCCGCCTGGAAAGACATTCTCAACCTGCTGTACGAGCTGCTGGGTAAGAGTTCACCAACACTCACGCTTTATATTAACAAACACTGACGTTTACACACCACATCATATATTTGTATTATTTAAATATATTTATGCGTATAATTATGAAATATTAAAATAATCATATTAATCATATTGAAAATATGAAATACTGACACACGCACACACACTCACTCGCACACACACACATACTCACACAAACACATAAATTCACACACAGACACCCACACACACACACACACACACACACACACTCACACTCTCCCACACACACTCTCAAACACTCACACACACTCACTCATGCACACACACACACGCACACTCTCAAACACTCACACACTCTCAAACACTCACACACACTCACTCATGCACACACACACTCACACTCTCCCACACACACTCTCAAACACTCACACACACTCTCAAACACTCACACACACTCACTCATGCACACACACACACACACACACACTCTCAAACACTCACACACTCTCAAACACTCACACACACTCACTCATGCACACACACACACACACACACACACTCTCAAACACTCACACACACTCAAACACTCACACACACTCACTCATGCACACACACACACTCACACACTCTCAAACACTCACACACACTCACTCATGCACACACACACACACACACACTCTCAAACACTCACACACACTCAAACACTCACACACACTCGCACACACTCACTCATGCACACACACACTCACACACACTCTCAAACACTCACACACTCACACAGACTCACTCATGCACACACACACTCTCAAACACTCACGCACACTCACTCATGCACACACACACTCACACACACTCTCAAACACTCACACACTCACACAGACTCACTCATGCACACACACACTCACACACACTCTCAAACACTCACACACTCACACAGACTCACTCATGCACACACACACTCTCAAACACTCATGCACACACACTCACACACACTCACTCATGCACACACACACTCACACACACTCTCAAACACTCACACACTCTAAAACACTCACGCACACTCACTCATGCACACACACACTCACACACACTCTCAAACACACACACTCAAACACTCACACACACTCACTCATGCACACACACACTCACACACACTCTCAAACACTCACACACTCAAACACTCACACACACTCACTCATGCACACACACACTCACACACACTCTCAAACACTCACACACTCTAAAACACTCACGCACACTCACTCATGCACACACACACTCACACACACTCTCAAACACTCTCACACTCATGCACACACACACTCTCAAACACTCACACACTCACACACTCACTCATGCACACACACATACACACACACACTCACACACACTCTCAAACACTCGCACACACTCACTCATGCACACACACACTCACACACACTCTCAAACATTCACACACTCACACACTCTCAAACACTCACACACTCAAACACTCACACAGACTCACTCATGCACACACACACTCTCAAACACTCACGCACACTCACTCATGCACACACACTCACACACACTCACTCATGCACACACACACTCACACACACTCTCAAACACTCACACACTCTCAAACACTCACGCACACTCACTCATGCACACACACTCACTCATGCACACACACACTCACACACACTCTCAAACACTCTCACACTCATGCACACACACACTCTCAAACACTCACACACTCACACACTCACTCATGCACACACACATACACACACACTCACACACACTCTCAAACACTCTCACACTCACACACTCTCAAACACTCTCACACTCATGCACTCACACACACTCTCAAACACTCACACACTCAAACACTCACACACACTCACTCATGCACACACACACTCACACACACTCTCAAACACTCACACACTCAAACACTCACACACACTCACTCATGCACACACACACTCAAACACTCACACACTCAAACACTCACACACACTCACTCATGCACACACACACTCACACACACTCTCAAACACTCACACACTCAAACACTCACACACACTCACTCATGCACACACACACTCAAACACTCACACACTCTCAAACACTCACGCACACTCACTCATGCACACACACTCACACACACTCACTCATGCACACACACACTCACACACACTCTCAAACACTCACACACTCTCAAACACTCACGCACACTCACTCATGCACACACACTCACACACTCACTCATGCACACACACACACACACACACACTCACACACACTCTCAAACACTCTCACACTCATGCACTCACACACACTCTCAAACACTCACACACTCACACACACTCACTCATGCACACACACATACACACACACACTCACACATACTCTCAAACACTCACACACTCACACACTCTCAAACACTCACACACTCTCAAACACTCACACACACTCACTCATGCACACACACACTCACACACACACACTCTCAAACACTCACACACACTCACTCATGCACTCACACACACACTCACACACACTCTCAAACACTCACACACTCTCAAACACTCACACACACTCACTCATGCACACACACACTCACACACACTCTCAAACACTCACACACTCTCAAACACTCACACACACTCACCCATACACACACACTCACACACACTCTCAAACACTCACACTCACACACACTCACTCATACACACACACACTCACACACACTCTCAAACACTCACACACACTCACACACACACACACTCTCTCACACACACACTCACACACACACACTCACACACACACACACACTCACACACACTCTCTCACTCACACACACCGTGTTCCTGGAGGTCAGTGTTAACTGAGTTTAGGCTCCCATCTGTCATGTGACCCGATCAGCCGAAGGCGTCAGTAATCAGTATGCGTGAGGCGTGTGTGCGCTCCTCGAGGAGCTGCGTCTCTGTTCCTGGAGAAGGTGACATTTAGAAAGAAGTCGTGTTCGGCCTGATAATGCAGGTTGTTTCCTGGTTTAATGTTTGATGCATGCGCCGGTTGATCAGATTGTCCCATGGCCTCTTCCAGCCGCTCTCATCCGAGGGAACCGGAACAACTGTACGCAGTTCTCACACAACCTGGACTGGCTGGTCAGTAAGCTGGAGCGCTTGGAGTCGTCTTCAGGTAGGAGCGAAACTTCAAAATGAAGGTTGAACTCTGTTCGTGGTCTCTGACCTGAGGTCATCAGTGGTCTTCACTGTTCAGGGATCTTGGAGGTTCTTCACTGTATCCTGATTGAAAGTCCAGAAGCTCTGAACATCATCCAGAGAGGACACATAAAAACCATCATCTCTCTGCTCTACAAACACGGACGCAACCACAAGGTCAGTCCGTCACGTCACATGATCCTCGAGCCTCTGCTTCAGCTCTGATGAGAGATGAATGAGATCATTTATTGCATGAACGGTCATGATGTCTGAACGTGTGCTCAGATCCTGGACGTCCTCTGCTCGCTGTGTGTGTGTAACGGAGTCGCGGTCAGAGCCAATCAGAACCTGATCTGTGATCACCTGCTGCCCAGACGAGACCTGCTCCTGCAGACACGATTGGTCAATGACGTCCAAAGGTCAGAGATGTTCAGAACGAGAAAAAGCAACTGAAAATGATTTATTTATGATTAAATATACATTTATGTATTTATTTATTTATTGAATACAAATACTTTTATATTGAACCATCCCAAATAAATAAATACATTTATGTATTTAGGATGCGTAGATATAAATTTATTCGTTTATTTATGGTGATTAAATGTTTTTAAATTAAATATGTATTCAAAAAATAAATTATTTTAAAATATTTATTAAATATAAATGTATTTTTTTCTTTTAATAATTAATATGTCATAATAAAAATGTATGTATTTATGACGGTGTTTATTTGTTAATTTTATTGATGGATTTTTAAAAAGTATTTAATGATCCTAAATAAATAAATAAATACATTCATTAATTTATTAAGGATGATTAAAAATTTATGATTAAATATAAATGTATTTTTTAAATTTATTTGATTAAATATAAATTTATAATTTATGTT
>CM076069.1:32185730-32200730 GCA_038088235.1 Zacco platypus
CGATAAAAGCTTTTACTGCCGTTATATAAATAAATAAATTATAAATAAATAAATAAAGGTAAAAAAAATACATGTCACCCACAAATATTGAGTATATAATTTAATTTAATAATTTAATATAGTTATATAAATTAAAATATTGGTTAATTATTTAAATGAAATTATTTAATTTAAATTATTTAAATTATTTAAATTCAATTTAAATTAAATTGAGCTTTTTTATTATTTTCTGGTACTTAATGCATTATTATTATTATTATTAATATTATTATTATTATTATAATAAAAAAATTCTTTGTTTGATACATGTGATGTTGACTTACATTTTTTTTATTTTAGTGATTATTTTAATTTTTACTTCTATGAGGTGCCACGATAAAAGCTTTTACTGCGGTTATATAAATACATAAATAAATAAAGATTAAAAAATAAATGTCACCCACAAATATTAAGTAATAATTTAATTTAATTTAAATTACTGGTTAATTATTTTAATTAAATTATTTAATTTAAATTATTTAAATTCTTATGAAAGCTCTTTTTACTATTTTCTGGTATTATATACATTATTTATTATCATAATTTCAACATATTGCAGTGCATTTTGTGAATGCCTTCGTGATGTTGACTTACATTTTTAATTTCTTTATTTTAATGATTATTTTAATTTTTACTGCTCTTGAGTTGCTGCGATAAAAGCTTTTACTGCGGTTATATAAATAAATAAATAAATAAATACACGTCACGCACAAATATTGAGTAATAATTTAATTTAATTGTTTAATTTCAATTATTTAAATGGATTATTTCTGGTATTATATGCATTATTAATTATCATAATTGCAGTGTATTTTGGCTCATCATCATCATCGCGTCCCGAGGACCGTCTTCAGCTCGATTCCTTCACTTGTGTTGATCTGAATCTCTGTCATTTTGCAGTTACTGGCTCGTACGTTTAATAACCGCTAGAATTATTATTGATTCCTTTATTGATTTGTTCTGTAACAAACTATAAACCTGTATCACTCGACAGAGCTTCTGTAAGAGATGTGATGAAGTGCCGGACGGCAGGAGAACAGCCTTCTTTTGTGCTTCCGATGTTTCCGAAGCAGCTTCACCGTAATGAAAGGAAAATAACAGAGTTAATGTTGCAAAATTCATCAGTTATGATGACACAAGCTCAATTTCAGCTGTAAAGCAGCTCTATAGAAGTCATCAATTCAGTTACAGTTTTGTTCTCATCAAATCTGATTATATTCCTGAGTAAGAATTTCTTTGAAATGTGTGTGTGTGTGTGTGTGTGTGTGTGTTTCTGGTTGATGAAAGAGCTCATCAACTCTATGAAAACTCTCCAGCTCAAACCTGCGACATTCCCACAATGCTTCTGGTAGATTTATTATCTGCGCGCGTGTCATTCTCTCGTGTCATAATGATCTCCAGCAAGCGTCGGGTCTGCTGTGGTTCCTCTCATCCAGATGTGCGTGTGGTGTTTATCTCTTACGTTCGTCACGTGTGTTCTCCTCTCTCCTGCCGTCCGTGTGTGTCGCTGATTCACACGTGTTCGTTCCTCAGATCAGAGAAGATAACAAGCGTCAGCATCCGTGTCTCGTGGATTTCTCCAAACTGCCAGAAACCGAGAGGAACTACAACTTACAGATGTCCACAGAAACACTGAAGTAAGACCAGCTTATTAACAGAAACATTACTTTTTTATTATTTTATTTTTATTATAATGCCCTGGAAACCACTCATTTGACTTGTACCTGTAAGAAACCACCTAGCAACGACATAGCAACACCCTGGCAACCATTCATTTGACTTGGACCTTTAAGAAACAACATAGCCACCACATAGCAACGCCCTGGCAACCACTCGTTTGACTTGGCCCTTTAAGAAACCACCTAGAAACTACTTAGCAACACCCTAGCAACCACTCATTTGACTTGGACCTGTAAGAAACAACCAAGCAACCACATAGCAACACCCTGGCAACCACTCATTTGACTTAGACCTGTAAGAAACCACCTAGCAACTACTTAGCAACACCCTGGCAACCACTCATTTGACTTGGACCTTTAAGAAACAACATAGCCACCACATAGCAACGCCCTGGCAACCACTCGTTTGACTTGGCCCTGTAAGAAACCACATATCCACCACATAGCAACGCCCTGGCAACCACTCGTTTGACTTGTACCTGTAAGAAACCACCTAGCAACGACATAGCAACACCCTGGCAACCATTCATTTGACTTGGACCTTTAAGAAACAACATAGCCACCACATAGCAACGCCCTGGCAACCACTCGTTTGACTTGGCCCTTTAAGAAACCACCTAGAAACTACTTAGCAACACCCTAGCAACCACTCATTTGACTTGGACCTGTAAGAAACAACCAAGCAACCACATAGCAACACCCTGGCAACCACTCATTTGACTTAGACCTGTAAGAAACCACCTAGCAACTACTTAGCAACACCCTGGCAACCACTCATTTGACTTGGACCTTTAAGAAACAACATAGCCACCACATAGCAACGCCCTGGCAACCACTCGTTTGACTTGGCCCTGTAAGAAACCACATATCCACCACATAGCAACGCCCTGGCAACCACTCGTTTGACTTGTACCTGTAAGAAACCACCTAGCAACGACATAGCAACACCCTGGCAGCCATTAGTTTGAATTGGACCTTTAAGAGACCACCTAGCAACTACTTAGCAACACCCTGGCAACCATTCATTTGACTTGGACCTTTAAGAAACAACATAGCCACCACATAGCAACGCCCTGGCAACCACTCGTTTGACTTGGCCCTTTAAGAAACCACCTAGCAACCACTTAGCAATGCCCTGGAAACCACTTGTTTGACTTGGCCCTTTAAGAAACCACCTAGAAACTACTTAGCAACACCCTAGCAACCACTCATTTGACTTGGACCTGTAAGAAACCACCTAGCAACTACTTAGCAACACCCTGGCAACCACTCGTTTGACTTGGACCTGTAAGAAACCACCTAGCAACTACTTAGCAACACCCTGGCAACCACTCATTTGACTTGGACCTTTAAGAAACAACATAGCCACCACATAGCAACGCCCTGGCAGCCATTTGTTTGGTTTAGATATGCAAGAAACCACATAGCAACCACATAGCAATACCCTGGCAACCACTTACACTCTTGTTTGTGATAGCAAACACCTGTCACACATCCCAGTCCAGTTTTTATTCAGCGTGAGTTTTCTGTGTTTCAGGACTCTTCTGGCTCTGGGTTGTCATGTGGTCCAGGTGAAAGTCAACGCTGAAGAGGAACTGAAGAAACTCAAACTCCCAAAGAAGTGAGTGAGAAGTGCAGTATGAGAGCGTCGCAGGCGCAGATGGTGCGCTGCCACACCAGAACACCACAGTCATTTCAGCCGACAGAGCTCTGTGAACAATCACAGCCTCCGACAGGAAGCTGGTTCATATTGATCATCATTATCGTTCCTCCAGCAGTTTCTATAGCGCTACTGTTATCTTTACTACAGCGTTATTTACATAGTGTTACAGTTTTTATTCATATTTTAAACTAGCTTTTATATTTTCAGTTTTCAGTTTTTTTTTAATTAATTTATTTTGTTCATTTTTAATTATTTATTTATTTTTCTCCATTGCAGTTAGTAGTTTTACTGCTTCAACCAAGGCAGGACTTCAAAATTTTTTTTGAAGTTTTTAATTTTATCTATTTATTTTATTTTATTATTTCAATTAAGAAAAATGTTTTTAATATTTTTAGTTAACTGTAATACGTCAGCGTTATTTTAGAATTATTTATGTACTATTATAGTTTTTATTAATATTTACAATTAATTTTTCATTTTATTTTTTCATTTTAATTTTTGTTTAATTTTTGTAATTTTACTGTGCTTTTGTAATTTTTTTTATTAGTTTTTATTTTTTAATATCACTATCTAGGTTTAATTTATTTAATTAATTTTTATTTAAATTTTAGTTATTTATTTCCAGTGCAGTTAGTAATTTTAGAGCATCAACCAAGGCAGCAATTCAAATTTTTTTTCAAGCTTTATTTCAGCTTTATTTCAATTAACAAACAATACCGTTCACAACTTTACGATGTTTTCGTCTGTTGAATGAAAAGTCTCAATGATGTAATGTGATGTTATGATAGTGTTGTTGTCTCTCCTGCAGCTACATGATGTCTAACGGCTATAAGCCCACACCGCTGGACCTCACTGACGTCAAACTGAGCGCCGGTCAGGAGCTGCTGGTGGATAAACTAGCGGAAAACGCTCACAACGTCTGGGCCAAAGACCGCATCAAACAGGGCTGGACCTACGGCATACAGCAGGTGTGAAGTCCAGAGGATTCTGGGACATCTAACTGTTTCTGTCCCTGTAGAACAGCCTCACAATTAAACAATTTCATGATGAAGACAAACGGGCAATTAATTCCTCAATTAGCTTGAAGCGTTGAGCGTCCAATCGGAACAAATCTCAGCCTCCGGTGTTTTTCCCTCGGAGCCAATGACAGCGCATCTCTCTCTCTCTCTCTCTCTCTCTCTCTCTCTCTCTCTCTCTCTCTCTCTCTCTCTCTCTCTCTCTCTCTCTCTCTCTCTCTCTCTCTCTCTCTCTCTCTCTCTCTCTCTGCAGGACGTGAAGAGCAAGCGCAACCCTCGTCTGGTGCCGTATGCTTTACTCGACGAGCGCACCAAGAAGTCGAACCGCGACAGCCTCCGGGAGGCCATACGCACGCTGATCGGATACGGCTACAACGTCGAGCCGCCCGACCAAGACGGGGGTGAGAAACGAGAGAACACTAACCTAACTCTTTCCTGAATTAGAAACAATAAGCCATTACTTCCCCCAAATCTGGATCTTTTTGTTAGGTCTCAATTAATTCAATTATTACTTTTTATAAACTAGGACTGAGCCAAAGAAATTGGACATCTTAGGAAGACAAACCAGGAAAGGGAGTGTAAACAATGACAAAAATCTTTAATACAGCATATTTATTTCCTTTTTTTTTAATATTTTTGTTTTTACATTTCTGTTTATTTTTCCTGTATTATTATTATTATTATTTTTTACATTTCTTTATATATTTATTTGTTTCTTTTACATTTCTGTTCATTTATTCATTTATTTTATTTTTTATGCATATTATTTTTGTTTTGTTTTTTTACATTTCTTTGTATATTTATTTGTTTCTTTTACATTTCTGTTCATTTATTCATTTATTTTTTATGCATATTATTTTTTTTTGTTTTTTACATTTCTTTGTATATTTATTTGTTTCTTTTACTTTTCTGTTCATTTATTCATTTATTTTTTATGCATATTATTTTTTTGGGTTTTTTTACATTTCTTTGTATATTTATTTGTTTCTTTTACATTTCTGTTCATTTATTCATTTATTTTTTATGCATATTATTTTTTTGGTTTTTTTACATTTCTTTGTATATTTATTTGTTTCTTTTACATTTCTGTTCATTTATTCATTTATTTTTTATGCATATTATTTTTTTTGTTTTTTTTTTACATTTCTTTGTATATTTATTTATTTTTGTTTTTTACGTATTATTTGTTTTTACAATTATTTATTTTACGTTGTATATTTACGCATTTTTGTTTTTTAAACATTTCTTTGTTATTTATATTTATTTTTTGCATTTATTAATTAATTAATTATTATTTTTTTTAACATTCTTTTGCATATTTATTCATTTATTAATCCTTGTATTTTTGCTTTTGTATTTAGTTATTTCTTATTTTGGCAGCTTTGGCCTAACTTTTTCTTTTATAGTTTAATTTCCAGCACTCACCCTCACAAGCTGTGAAAACACACATCTGATGAGACATTTGGACACACGGTGTCTCACTGACAGCAGGACACGAACGACTGATGACTAGTGCTGTTTACTGCAGATATGCAAATGAAAAACAACTATGAATTATTTATTATAGTTAGTAATTTTTTCCAGTTCAGTGGGCTAAAAGTTCGTCTCAGACGCGCTTCTTCGTCTGACATGAGATGAAGGTCGTGTCACGGTTCTTCTCTCAGCAGGTCACGTGGTGGAGAGGTTGAGCATCGATAAGATCCGCTTCTTCCGTGTGGAGCGGACGTACGCGGTGAAGACGGGGAAGTGGTATTTCGAGTTCGAGGTGGTGACGGGCGGAGACATGCGGGTGGGCTGGGCTCGACCCGGCTGCAAACCCGACGTGGAGCTGGGAACGGATGACCAGGCGTACGTCTTTGACGGCCATCGGGTGAGTTGGGAAACGCCGAAGCCGTTCAGATCGGATCGTCGGACCGTTTTGAAACGTTGTGTTCCCGCAGGGTCACCGGCTCCACATGGGCAGCCGTCTCTTCGGTCGCTGCTGGCACTCGGGGGACGTCGTGGGCTGTATGATCAACATGGAGGACAAATCCATGATCTTCACCCTGAACGGAGAAATCCTGATCACCAACAAGGGCTCTGAGCTGTGCTTCGCTGACTTTGACATCGATGACGGTTAGAGAACATCATCTCTGCTCTGATTTCATTCCTCAAAGACCCGCGAAAACAAACCTGTCCGCTTCTCTTCTAGGTTTCATCCCCGTCTGTAGTTTGAGTCTTTCTCAGGTGGGCCGCATGAATCTCGGGAAGGACGCCAGCACGTTTAAGTACTACACCATGTGCGGTCTGCAGGAGGGCTTCGAGCCGTTCGCCGTCAACATGAACCGTGAGGTCACCATGTGGTTCAGTAAGCGCCTGCCCACCTTCTTCAACGTGCCAAAGGACCATCATCACATCGCGGTGAGGACGAGCTGTGGGTCTTAATGAAGGATTCGGATCGAACTGCGCAGGTTTTTTTGTATGAGCAGCTTTTGAATCTCGCCGTGTTTGCAGGTCACCAGAATCGACGGCACCGTCGACAGCCCGCCCTGCCTGAAAGTCAGCCATAAGACGTTTGGGACTCAGAACAGCAACGCTGACATGGTGTTCTGCAGGCTGAGCATGCCTGTGGAGTTTCACTCCGGCTTCAAGAGCGGCGCTTACGTCCACGTGAACGGCCTGTACGAGGAAGAACCGCTCAAGATCAAACACAGGTCAGAGAACATTAAACACCTCTGAACGGTCTGTGGTGATGATGATGTAATAGGTGGGTGTGGCTCTGAGACTCCGCCTTCTTTGAGATCTTCTCCGGTTCGTTCCGTCGAGGTCAGAGGCGAGTAAAAACATGCTGCTTTGTAGTAGAAACTGAAGCGTTTTCACTGTAAAGTCTGATGCTGCGCTCACTCGAAAGTATGTACTGTTTTTGTGAAGAAAAAGTACTTACTTTTGAGAGTGTAGCTGAAGAGTATGCAAGCTTTGGGACATACTACTTCGACATAATTGACACTTCACCGGCAGTTTGATTGACAGGCGATCTGACCAATCATAACCCAGAATCCGCCATTTTGTCATCAAAGCGGTCAGGGGAGTTAGTAGATTAACGTTGGTGAACTTGAATCACGTCTTGAAACAACATTCCTTCTGATGTTCATTCATGTTTATTTGATGCTATAAATGAACTAGTATGAAGAGATGATCGAGGAGCTACAGCGATCTGTCACCACACATTAAACACACACTAGACGCTATTTATTGATTCAACTTCTTTAAAACATTATAATATTTTAAATATGAATGTGTTTCATATGTTGTCAGTGTCCTCTTTGCTCCAGGATGTGTTTTTCACCTCGTGAGAACATGATGTGTGGCGTGAGAGCGCATAGCAACAGTAACTAAAGGGGGCGGGGCTTTGACAAGGGTCAATTGCATCTTTAATGGACGTTCTGTCACTTAGTTACGCAACCTGTAACCGTCACAGTTAAAATCCTCCACATACAATTCAGTTTAATTTCCTACCGTTTCGGAGAGAAATGTAGTCGCACGTTCTTCTAGTCATGGGTCTGTCATGTCCAGAACTCTCCTCATGTTTGCATAATGATGCATTTAGAAGTTAATGACCAAACGCATCATTATAAAAGTTCACAGTGCTGCTGCAGATGAAAGATAATGAAGATGACATCAGGTCAGATAATGATTATTAATCACTCAAACACCTTTAACCGTTGGTCTCGCACTTCTGTCATATTTGTAGTTTTTTTAAAACGGTTTTTATTCGTATTTGTAGTTCTAATCGAATGGGTAATATTAGCCATTTTTTCTGATTCTAACCGGAGCAGTAGAGCGTCCGGGAATCTTTGGAATACTTATTTCAACATATTTAGGACGGGAGTATGTGAATTGGGACGCAGCGTGAATCTCAGAGCTGGTTCAATCACTTCCACATCGCTGTGATGCTTTCTGAACTGCCGTTTTCTCACCGCATGTTTCTACTCGTGTCTCGATGGACTGAACGAAAGAAACTTCTTCATTTCGGCCAGTAGTTCAGTGTATCAGGGGAAATGAATGGTCTTGCTGTCTGTAGTCGATCACTGATCTCTGCTGCCTGATAATAGTGTGTGTTCGTCCTGTGAACGTTTCTCCAGGTATCCGGTGAAGTCCGTGAAACACTCGGATGAAGGCAGAAGAACGGACTACAGCAGCATAACCTCAGTGAGCTCACACACCACACTTCCTCTCATCACGAGACGTTCGTGACAGGAATAAAAAGCTCTTGAAGTTTCATTTAGGCTCTTCATTTGAGTTTTTCGTTGTATTCTGGCAACAGTGAAACAAGTTCTGTCATCATTTAACACCCGTTAACAACAACAACAACTGTAATGATAACTACAATATCTATAATGATAAATGTAATAACTATAACTATAATAATAAAGATAACTTTAACAATATAACAATAACTAAATGATAAATGTAGCGATAAATATAGCAATAACTAGTATCTATAACTATAAAAATTAAAATAACTCTAACAATATCAATAACTAACATTAGCTAACTATAGAAACTGTAATAACTATAACTAAATAACTATAATGATAAATGGAACTATAAATATAGTGATAACGATGAGTAAATAAGATCATTGTAATAATAAATATAACAACACTAATAACTATAACAATATTGATAGCTATAACAATAACTAACTACAATGGTAACTGTAATAATGAATAATGATAAATATAGCGATACTTTATTGATATCTATAATAACTGTAACTAGAGTTATTATAAATAGGCATTTTTATAATGATAAATGTAATATAACTATAACTGTAATGATAAATGTAACAAAAAATATAGCGATAACTCCATAACTGTATCAATAATAATAATAATGATAACCATAACTATAAAACGTATGATTACTATAATAAGTATAAAGATAATTATAATAACTATGATAATTATAATAACTAATGTTTTCTGTAATAATAACTATAAGAATACTAGAATAATAATAATGATAATGATAAACAACGTTAAATGTAGCAATAAAAGTAATTATATCTACAATATGTAATAACTATAAAGATTAGTATAATAATCCTAACGACAAATATAGTGATAACTATAACGATATCTATAACTATAAAAATAACTAATATATATCTATACAAAAACTATAATAACTGATAAATATAACGAAAACTATTAATTTTAACAATAATTGTAACGATAACTAATAACTTCAACGATAACTATCAGAATAAGTGTAATAACTATGATAAAATCTTGAATGATAGATAAAGTGGCAGACAACTATAATAACTAATGTTAACAATAATAACATAATTGCAACGCGCGCTTTAAAGTAGGATATTGATTGTCTGTCTGTTTTTATCGATCATATCCTGCTGTGAAAGTGATTCCAGTTATTTTTATAGCTATTCTCGTAGTGATCGGTTGTAGTCTCGTGAACGGCCTTCGCTCACCCTCGTGTGGTTCCAAACCCGTGTGACACTAGAGGAGATGTTCAGCAGGAGGAGATTTGAGAGTGTGAATAACGTCTGTGTCCGTCTCCTGCAGTACTATCACTCGGTCAGGATATTCGCGGGTCAAGACCCGTCCTGTGTGTGGGTGGGGTGGGTCACTCCTGACTACCATTACTACAGCACCAACTTCAGCCTCAGCAAGAACCGCACGGTGACCGTCACCCTCGGAGACGAGCGGGGTCGTGTGCACGAGAGGTGGGTGCTCATTGTTATGTGTTGCCCTGGGTCATGTGATGATGTGCTGACGTCACTGTGTCATGTGACAGCGTGAAGAGGAGTAACTGTTACATGGTTTGGGGTGGAGACGTCACCAGTGCCGCCCACTCGTCCAGCCGGAGTAACGTGGATTTAGAGATCGGGTGCCTCATTGATTTGGCGACCGGTCTGTTGGCTTTCACGGTCAACGGCAAAGAGCTCCCGACCTCGTACCAGGTACCGTCAGCTCATGTGGCGCAAAACTCATAACTTCACACAGATTGCAGGATCAATAAATGTGTGAAATGAACATCTGTTGTCCAGGTGGAGCCCAGCACAAAACTGTTTCCTGCTGTGTTTGTGCGGCCAACAAGCTCAAATCTGTTCCAGTTTGAACTGGCCAAAATCAAGGTGTGCAGATACTCATATTCCCATAACTTTACTTCATACCGTCATATTAGTCATTATGAGAGAAACACACTGGACCTGCTCTCGAACGTTCTGCTGGAATGAGATCTAGAGCTCTTCCACACATGATAACAGTAACTGTAACAATAACAAAAACTATAACGATAAACTATAACAGTGATTGTAATAATAACGATAAACTTTAACGATAAACTATAACAAAAACTATAACAGTAACTATAACAAAAACTATAACGATAAATTATAACAGTGACTGTAACAATAACGATAAATTATAACAATAAACTATAACAGTAACTATAACAAAAACTATAACGATAAATTATAACAGTGACTGTAACAATAACGATAAATTATAACGATAAACTATAACAGTAACTATAACAAAAACTATAACGATAAATTATAACAGTGACTGTAACAATAACGATAAATTATAACGATAAACTATAACAGTAACTATAACAAAAACTATAACGATAAATTATAACAGTGACTGTAACAATAACGATAAACTTTAACGATAAACTATAACAGTAACTATAACAAACTATAACAGTAACTATAACGATAAACTATAACAATAAACTATAACGATAAACTATAACAGTAACTATAACAAAAACTATAACAGTAACTATAACGATAAACTATAACAGTAACTATAACGATAAACTATAACAATAAACTATAACGATAAACTATAACAATAAACTATAACAAAAACTATAACAGTAACTATAACAAAAACTATAACGATAAACTATAACAGTAACTATAACAAACTATAACAGTAACTATAACAAAAACTATAACAGTAACTATAACGATAAACTATAACAATAAACTATAACAAAAACTATAACAGTAACTATAACAAAAACTATAACGATAAACTATAACGATAAACTATAACAGTAACTATAACAAACTATAACAGTAACTATAACGATAAACTATAACAGTAACTATAACAAACTATAACAGTAACTATAACAAAAACTATAACAGTAACTATAACGATAAACTATAACAATAAACTATAACGATAAACTATAACAGTAACTATAACAAAAACTATAACAGTAACTATAACAAAAACTATAACGATAAACTATAACAGTAACTATAACGATAAACTATAACAGTAACTATAACAAAAACTATAACAGTAACTATAACAAAAACTATAACGATAAACTATAACGATAAACTATAACAGTAACTATAACAAAAACTATAACAGTAACTATAACAAAAACTATAACGATAAACTATAACGATAAACTATAACAGTAACTATAACGATAAACTATAACAGTAACTATAACAAAAACTATAACGATAAACTATAACAAAAACTATAACGATAAACTATAACAGTAACTATAACGATAAACTATAACAAAAACTATAACGATAAACTATAACAGTAACTATAACAAAAACTATAACGATAAACTATAACAAAAACTATAACGATAAACTATAACAGTAACTATAACGATAAACTATAACAAAAACTATAACGATAAACTATAACAGTAACTATAACGATAAACTATAACAAAAACTATAACGATAAACTATAACAGTAACTATTACGATAAACTATAACAAAAACTATAACGATAAACTATAACAGTAACTATAACGATAAACTATAACAAAAACTATAACGATAAACTATAACAGTAACTATAACGATAAACTATAACAAAAACTATAACGATAAACTATAACAGTAACTATAACAAAAACTATAACGATAAACTATAACAAAAACTATAACGATAAACTATAACAGTGACTGTAACAATAACAATAAATTATAAAAGTAACTATAATGATAAACTAACAATAATGATACACTAAAACTATAACAATAAACCATAACAATAACGATTACAGTAACTGTAACTATAAACTATAACAATAAACTGTTGCGATAAACTATAACGATAAACTATAACAATAAACTATAACGATAAACTATAACAGTAACTATAACAAAAACTATAACGATAAACTATAACAAAAACTATAACAGTAACTATAACAAAAACTATAACGATAAACTATAACAGTAACTATAACGATAAACTATAACAGTAACTATAACAAAAACTATAACGATAAACTATAACAAAAACTATAACGATAAACTATAACAGTAACTATAACGATAAACTATAACAGTAACTATAACAAAAACTATAACGATAAACTATAACAAAAACTATAACGATAAACTATAACAGTAACTATAACAAAAACTATAACAGTAACTATAACGATAAATTATAATGATAAACTATAACGATAAACTATAACAGTAACTATAACAAAAACTATAACGATAAACTATAACAGTGACTGTAACAATAACAATAAATTATAAAAGTAACTATAATGATAAACTAACAATAATGATACACTAAAACTATAACAATAAACCATAACAATAACGATTACAGTAACTGTAACTATAAACTATAACAATAAACTGTTACGATAAACTATAATGATAAACTATAATAAACAATCACAGTAACTGTAACTACAACGATAAACTATAGCAATAAATTATAACAGTAACTATAACGATAAACTATAAAAGTAACAGTAACTATATCAATAATCTATAAAGATAAACTATAACAGTAACTGTAACTGTAACAATAAACTGTAACTATAATGATAAACTATAACAAAAACTATAACGATAAACTAACAAAAACTATAATGATAAATTATAACGATAAACTATTATAGTAACTGTAACTATAACGATAAACTATAACAGTAACAATAACAATAAACTATTACAGTAACTGTAACTATAACGATAAACTATAACGATAACTGTAACTATAAAGATAAACATTAATTATAACTATAACAATAAATATAACAATTATAATGGTAAAATATAAATATAGCAGTAGCTATAGCAATATCTATAAATAGCGATGACTGTAATGAGTTTTTTATGGTTTGTGTCCTCCAGAACGCCATGCCCATCTCATCTGCCATCTTTAAGAGCGAACACAAGAACCCCGTTCCTCAGTGTCCGCCGCGATTAGACGTCCAGACGATCAACTCGGTGCTGTGGAGCCGAATGCCCAACACCTTCCTGAAGGTGGAGACGGCCCGTGTCAGCGAGAGGCACGGATGGATGGTCCAGTGTCTGGAACCCCTGCAGATGCTGGCCGTACACATCCCAGAGGAGAACCGGTACACACACAACCCCAGCACATTTCATTTTAATAACCTCAATTCATAAATATATTATACATGAATAAATATGCTTTTATATTTATTGTAAATGTATCGTCATTTATTATTGATGTTTCTAATGAGATAATTATACACCCAATTTAGTTTATTAAGCCATATGACTGCAGTCACAAACATTACCCGTTAAATGGTCTCATTTGCTCAACTCTTCTTACACTGTGTTGAACACTTGTGTTGCAGGTGTGTGGATATCATGGAGCTGTCGGAGCAGGAAGAGCTGCGTATGTTCCACTATCACACGCTCAAGCTGTACTGCGCTCTGTGCGCTCACGGAAACACGCGTGTGGCTCACGCGCTCTGCAGCCACCTCGACCAATCGCAGCTGCTGTACACCATCGACAACCAGTACCTGTCGGGCGTGTTGCGCGAGGGCTTCTACAGCGTCCTCATCAGCGTGCACCTGGAGACGGCCAGAGCCGCCCGCCTCATGATGAGCAACGAGTTCATCATTCCCGTCACGGCCGAGACGCGTGGCATCCGCCTCTTTCCCGACGCCTCCAAACGCCACCAGCCCCCGGGCGTCAGGCTCAGCGCGTCCCTCAAACCCAGGCTCAACTTCGCGCCGCCGTGCTTCATCAGCACCAAGCGCGAGCAGCACCTGTACAGCCCGGAGATCCCGCTGGACGTGCTGAAGGAGAAGGCCATCATCATGCTGACGGAGGCGGTGCAGGGCGGAGGAGACCACATCCGAGATCCGGTGGGCGGGAGCGTGGAGTATCAGTTCGTGCCCATCCTGCGGCTCATCGGCACACTGCTGACCATGGGCGTCCTGAGCAGCCAAGATGTGCACAAGATCCTGCTGCTCATCGAGCCCGACGTGTTCGGAGAACGCAAGGAGGACGGGCTGAAGGAAGGACTGACGGGAGCCGAGGAGAAGGCGGTGGAGGCCGGAGAGGAAGAGGCGCGAGACGGGAAAGCGCTCGTGAAGGGACTGCTGGAGAAAAAGCTACCGGAGTCTGTCAAACGACAGGTGAGATAATAATATGTCATTTTTGCTGTAATTTTAAATGCTAATAATGTTTCTCATTTTTTGCTGTAGTTATTTTAAATGGTAATATTTAACAATGTTTACTGTAGTTATTTTAAATGAAAAAATATTTTGCAATTTTTACTGTAGTTATTTTAAATGATAATAATATTTTGCAA